>PVIC010048917.1:0-13329 GCA_004025085.1 Thryonomys swinderianus
TTCAAGATAGAGTATCATATCATCAGCAAATAATGCCAGTTTAACTTCTTCCTTTCCTATCTTTATTCCTTTTATATCTTTGTCCTGCCTGATTGCTATGGCTAATGTTTCCAGTACTATATTGAACAAGAGTGGTGACAGCGGGCATGCTTGTCTTGTTCCTGACCTTAGTGTAAAAGTTTTCATTTTTTGCCCATTAAGTATGATGCTGGCTCTTGGTTTCTCATAAATAGCTTGTATTAAATTGAGATAAAGTCCATCAATTCCAATTCTTTGTAGGGTTTTGATCATAAATGGGTGTTGGATTTTGTCAAATGCTTTTTCTGTATCTATTGAGATAATCATATGGTTTTTGTCCTTGAGTCTGTTGATATAGTGTATTACATTGATTGATTTATGTATGTTGAACCAGCCTTGCATCCCTGGGATAAATCCGACTTGATCAGGGTGTATGATTTTCTTAATAACTCTCTGTATTCTGTTTGCAAGTATCTTATTGAGGATTTTTGCGTCAATATTCATTAGAGAGATTGGCCTGTAGTTTTCTTTTTTGGTGGGATCTTTAGACATTTCTTAATACAGATGAGATAACAGCAAAGATGAATCGACACAAACATAGGCCATCTATCTGGCCTGGCACCTTGTTCTTCAACAATAACTTAGATCTGCCCACCTCACTTCACCTCTCGCACCATCATCCTGGCTTACATGGCCCATCACTGCTTTTCTCCTCCTCGCCTCTCAGCCCATTCATCCACATTGCATCACAGTGATCTTTAAGGTCTCAATTCAATCATGTCTTCCTCCTTCCTCCCCCTTGGAAGAAGAGTTGGCCCAGAGTTCTGCATGACGGGAGCTCTGCTTCTTTCTAGCCCTCCTCTTGCTCACATCCTGGCTGTCTGGCTAGCTTTACTTCAGCCTCATGAAGAATAAACAAACAAGGAACCAACACAGTAGAAAAGTGGGCAGTGGATTAGACTGATTTTCTTGCTTCAAGAGCATGGACTGTGTCTTGGAGTAGGAAAGGCAAAGTCAGGGTGTGGTGTGAGTTTGAAGCTTGATTTGAGTCAGATTTCTTGAGGCAGGGGCTTGGTGAGGGTTGCATCTAAAGCAACAGGAGCTGGAATGTTGGAGATGACAACAGGAAGATTTTGAGGTAGTGGGTCTTTGGACACTTAAACCATTGGTGATTTCAATTAAAGAGTTGACGGGACTTTTGGAAGTTTCTGTAATGGACACTGAAGATGCCTGGGGAACAGTGGCCTGGAATAGTAAAACCGTTCAATGGGCGACAATGGTGTGGTACTTTGTTGTTGTTAATTGTTTGCTTTTTGAGACAGAATCTCGTTATATTGTCCAGGCTAGACTCCAACTTGCTATGAGGTCCAGGCTGGCCTTGAACTTGTGATCCTGTTTTAGCCTCCAAAGTCCTGGGATTGCAGGTGTGTCCCACCACATCTGGCCTAACCATAGTGATGTTACTGTAGGGTCTCCATGGTAGATATTAGGATATGTGCATGTGTGCACCTGTGGAGTGGTTTCTATTCGAAGTCCAAGCTGTGCAGTCAGTCAATTTATCAAAAGAAAAGAAGTAAATGAAAAGATGACTTTGAATCCTGATGAGAGATCTGAAAACTACACTGAGACACATTTTTCACATATCACATTTTCAGATGTTTCTTGGCTTTCCTAGATTGCTTATTTTTCATGTGAATTTAAAATTAGTGCATCCAGTTTTCTCTCTTCCTTCACCATATCCCATCAGTGAATGCTTGGTGAAGCCTTATGAGGAAGAGAGAAACAGGATCTTACAATTATTAGTAGGAATATGAACTGGAAGAGTCTCTAAAGAAGGCAATCTAACAACTTCTGTTAAAATTAGAAATGTGCATCCCTGCTGTGCAGAATGAAATGATTATTAGAGGGGCTTACCCAGCCAATTTGCCAGTATCTAAAGGAGTCAGTGTCTCATGTAACACATTTTGGTAGGTAAATCTTTCAGGACCAGAGATCTTTGAAGTTTGTTGATTATCTTATTGATTTATGGAAGTTCTCTCTAGAGTAGTATAATTAGTTCTTTGATTTTGTTAAAAATATTGTAAGTGTTCTTTCCTAATGTTTTGTCACATTGCATATGGTGAGTTTTGCCATGTGAAATCTGTAGTTTTTTGGTTGACAAGTGTTTTAATCTTTTAAAAATTAATTTCTTGTTATATGTCACACTCCAAGATTATAAAAATACTCTGCCTTGGTGTCTTCTTGTATTTGTGTGGCTTCTTTTTGGGGTTATATTTAAGTCTTTGGTCCACTTGAAATTGATTGAGGTATAACTATGAAATATGGATTCAATGCCATTTTTTCTCAATGTGATGATTTACTTGTCTCAATATAATTTATTGAGCAATCCCTTTTCAACATCTATTAATTTTGACAAATATTTAGCTCTATTTGTAAATTTCCTAGTCCATTCCATAAACTTACTTGTCTCTTTAACAAACTATTCTAATTATTGCTGTTTCATAGTATGCTTTAGTAATGTCAGCTCCATCTCTTTACTTTGTTATTTTTACATAAGGTTTTGGCTTTCTTAAAGTGCTTATTTTTCGAGACAGTTTTAAAATCAATGATTCTAATCCACACCCTCCCCCTAAATCCCATTGGTGATTTCACTTGCTTTAAATTTACAGATTAGCATAAGGGAGTCTATAGTCTATGACGTCAATTCTCCCCATCTAATTTCATCTTTATATTTGTTCAAATGTATTTTGTGCCCTTATTTGGGTGTCTCCAACAGGCATTTCACCATCTTGTGTTTGCTGGTTAATATTGTTTCCCTAATGTAAATGGATTTTCTCATCCCCATTGTCTATCAACTGCTTGTTGCTTGTGCATATGAAGGTTTTGTGTTCCGTATATTTATTGTACATTTAGGCATTTTATGGAATTCTCTTATTATATATGACTTTCAGTGGAGTTCTCTACATATGAGATATATTATTTGCATATAGTAATAATTATATGTCCAATTATAAATCTATAAATTTTATTTTCAATACTTGAATATGCTCAAACTTTAAGAATAGCCAGGCATTGTGGCTCACACCTGTAATCACAGCACTCAGGAGGCAGAGGCAGGATGATTGTTGTGAGTTTGAGGCTAGCCTGGTCTACATAGTGAGTTCAGGGCCAGCCTGAACTACAGTAAGACCCTGTCCAAAAAAAAAAAAGAGAAGAACAACATTAAGTGATGATGATGATGATGATGATGATGGTGAGCATTTTATTTTAGATTGGGAACATCCTCCAGAGTCTTGTATTCAGAGCGGTGGCTATTGGAAAGTGACTGGCAGAACTAGTGGATTTATCCACTGATGTGGATGAATATGCAGTTGAATTGTGGGCTGGGATGGAGAATTGGAGAGCCATGTACCTCTGGCTCCTCCCTTCCTGCTTTGCTCCCTGGGTACCATGCCATGAACAGCTGTCCTCCACTTGGAAAATCTCACCAGGCCCTTTGTGACTGAAACCAGCTGACCAGAGACTGTAACCCTGAGTCAAAGGGCACCTCTCCTTTAAGATGTGGGTGTCGGTATTTTGTCTTAGATGTGAGGAAAGTGATTAAGATAGTGAATATTGTCTTATTTTCAACTTTAAAGGGCTTGATTCCCATATTCCTTCATTAAGCAGGATTCTGACTTTTGGCTGGCATAGATGAATTGTATTACTGTAAGGAAACACTTATTTTTCTCATTTAAAGGAATGTATGTTTGAGGGGCTGAGGATTTAGGTCAGTGGTTCTGACACCTGCTTCCAAGCAGAAGAACCCAAATTTAATCCCCAGTATCCCCCCTGAAAAGAATATATGTTTGATGATATCAAATGGTGCTTCCCATTATGAAGCAAACCATAAAATTTTTCCATTACATTTATTAATACTTAAACTATGCCTTTATTTTCTGAATAAACCCACTTGATCAATATATGTCTATTTTAAAATAATGTGCTAATTTTGAAGGACTTTTTTGGGTGTGTGTCTGATACCTTAGTTGAGTTTTGGTGTCAGTGTTGTATAGACTGTAAAGGAAAATGAAGGTGACAGGGGTCACCTAGCCACATATTTCACACATGAACCAATCTCTGTGGCTGGGGGGGAAAAGGGAGGCCTAAGTCACAGGAGTACGACTTGGGTATAATCAGCCTAATGTGAAGCCCATGGACTAGAGAATGAAATAGAATTGGTTCCTCTGAAGCAAATCTGGGGCCAGTTACCCAAGAAGACAGGTAAGACAGGTAGTAGTTATTGGGAGCAAGAAATGCCTGATCACAGGCAGAATTGTTGATAAATGCTCCAGCTTGTGTACTTGAAATGTCTGCAATGAGGCAGAAACTTCTCCTTCATGGAACCCAGAACTTGAACATTCTTTGTTTTTTTTTGTGTTTGTTTGTTTGTTTGCTTTTGTTTTTGTCAGTACCAAAGATCTAAGGCAGGCCCTTGTGCTTCCAAGGTAGGTATGGTACCACTTGAACTAAATCCCTGGCCTCAGTTTTATTATTCTTGGACTAACGACCTACAGACTTCTTTATAAGCCACTAATGGAAACACCTTCATATGAAAATAAAAACATGAAGTATTTTGTATGTCATCAAAGCCAACACAAGCATTTCTATCATTCTGGAAAATCTGAAGATTTGAACTTTTTCATGGTGCTTTATTTCAAGATTCCAGAGTGAATTCAGGAGCAGAGAAGACCCTGAATTGAATCTTCTTATCTACAGGTTCCTGGGTGTGGATTCCATCTTGGAAAGACTATGTTCCAATGTGGTACATTTCTCATAAAGAAAATGTTGAAACTAAAAACAGTTACTGAGTTTAAAATTAATTATGCCCTCAAGAGTCTAAAAGATCTGATTTCCATTTGGTGGTAGTTCAAGTGCTTTCTGAAATACTTACAAAGGGGAGATATGCTTCTTTCAAGTCTTTATATTCAAGATTTCTCATTTAAACCTGTCCTAGATCCAATCAATATGAGAATGATAATGTAAGAGAAATTAAAACAATTTCAAACATCTGCTGGAACAGTGATTTAGTTCAAATCAGAACAACCTAGAGAAAAGAAAATTAATGTGAACTTATCTCAAGCAGGATATAGGCATTGTTCAATGATAATTCAGAAATAACATGAACATATATGCCAAAACACTTAAGTAACTAATTATAATGAAAATACTAGTAATTCTGGGAGTAAGATAATCATTCTGGTGCTTGTGGCTATAATGTTTGGCCTATACTAGTTGACATCGTATTTACTCTTTATTAAGATTCTACAAAGGTGCACACAATTATCATACACTAAATATCTATGTGTTTACATTCTTTTTTTTGGTTCAATTGACTCTTGGCCCAGAAATACTGGAAGTGGAGGAAAGACATTATGTGAAAGTGGAGAAAACAAAAGGTGCAACTGGTAGACTTGGATCTGATTCTGTTTCTGCTGGTACCTAGGCCAGGGTCATGGTTAACTTTCTCATACCCCATCTTCTTCCTTGGAAAATATCTTCAGAGTACTGTCCAGTTTTTACATTCTAAAATTCTGCAATTCAGAAAGAGTAGTCACTTGACAAAGAAAGCAAGTCAGCAAACAAACTAAAACCTGCAATTGTCTCCCCTGGTAATAAACCAGAGGTACTGTGTAGCAGTCTATATGCTATCTGTCTATGTATCTGTCTACTTCTCATCTATCTCTTTTTTTTTCAGTAGTTGAGATAGAACCCAGGGAGTACTGAGCTATATCTCTTGCTCTTCCAATTTTAAAAGTTTTGAGTGAGGGCCTTGCTAAGTTATCCCAGATGGCCTCGAACTTCATGTCCTCCACCATTCTTTTGAGTATCTGGCATTACAGGAGTATATACCATGCCCAGCTTAATAACATATATATTGATACATATGTATATGCAATATTCATATCACAAACATGACACACATCATATGTACACAAACACATTGCACATAGAATATATGATACAAACATACAGAAGTGTACAGTGGTTCATTGGTATCTGTGAGGAATTAGGGACTCTCCTAGAGGATATAAAAATTTATGGATGTGCCAGGCATGGTGGCTCACGCCTGTCATCCCAGCACTCGGGAGGCAGAGGCAGGAGGATTGCTGAGTTCAAGGCTTGCCTGGACTACATAGTGAGCTCAGAGCCAGCCTGAACTGCAAAGCGAGACCTTGTCTCAAAAAAAAAAAGAAAAAAAAAAGAAAAAAATTCATGGATGCTCATGATCCTTATGAAAATGATATAATATTTGCATGAAGCCCACATGTATTCTCTTGTATACTTTTAATGATCTCTAGGATACTTATAATACTCAATATAGTGATGAGTCTATGTAAGTAATTGTTACAGTGTGTTGTGTAGCAAATAATGACAAAAATGTTTATGTATACGTCAAGGTGCTGCTGTTAGGACTGAATCAGGTGATATGTAAGATACATTTACATTTGTCCCTGGTCCACTGTAAATATCTTTTTTTTTTTTTTGAGAGAGAGGGTCTCTCTTTGTAGTTCAGGCTGGCCCTGAGCTCACTATGGAGCCCAGGCAAGCCTCCGCGAACTCAGCAATCCTCTTGTCTCTACCTCCCAAGTGCTGGGATTACAGGCTGAGCCACCACACCTGGCATTATGGTATGCGGTGTTGATTGTTGGTGGGCGTGAGTCTCCACGCCCAGCATTATATGTGGTTACTGGGGATTGAACTCAGGACCTGCGCTTGCGAGGCAGAGCCAGAACCACTGAGCTAACCCTTCGGCCCTCACTGTAAATATCTTATGGATTATGACTATGGTCCTGTTTTCCCAGGAACTCTGTGAAGTAGAGATTGCTGTCTTTATGGTATATGCCATCTAAAGGTCTAAGAGACCACATATCTCATGGGTCTTGATAGACCTGTTCTGGCCAGAGAAGGTTGTTTGACACTGTTCCCTGTGGCAGAAACTTATCACCAGGCAATGAGTCATAGGCAGAATTTTAAAGTTTCCCATCTTGAAGTAATGTGTGCTATTCTCCCTCAGATTTTATTGTAAGGGCAAGTCAGTTGGCTGTCCCTAATCTGAGGGAGGGAGGAGCATACAGTCCTGTGAAGAAATTCTTGCAAGAAAGAGAGGTAAAACTTGATCAACAGAGGTAAGGCTCTTTTCATTTCCCTTAAGTTCCATTTTACTTTAGTTTGGTAGTTTTGTTGGTTGAGATACTTTTACATCTGGTATGAACTGTACTCATTGCCAAAATCTGAGCATCTGCAGGAGCCATGGTACACTTCCTCTGGCTTGGCAGTGATGCCACAGAATAGCCAGCTAGCCTCACTTCATCATCCTGAGGCCATCCGGAGAAGTTGTAACACAACCTTTGCTGAAATCAAGATGCACTGTTTGGATAGTTTGCCCTGGACCTACCGATATAGGTAGGGTCTCTATCAAAACAGCAAATGAAATGTGGGCTTGATGTGAGCTCTTGTTTTCTCTAAAACTCAAGCTAAGGTTCAGTTGCCTGGAACAGGCTTCGTAAAGTGAGTAGAGTAGGAAGACTCTTCTGGGTAGAAATGGCGGCTTCTGGGAGGGCCTCTCTGGTGCTCTTGCCTTTCTCTTCCCTCCAAGTGCTGATGCAGCACCCTGACAGATGCTATTGTTATCGGACTTTCCAACCTCCTCACCTGTAAGTCAATCAGTTTCTCTTTGTTAGACATTGTGCAGTCTGTAGCCCTTTGCTATGGTGACAGCATAGAGTGGACTATATACATTTTTTTTTTGAGTCAGGGTCTTGTTTTGTAGTTCAGGGTGCTCTGTAAATTTGGAATGTTTAGAGTGTTTTAGAGGGCAGGTTTTGTAACTGAGAAGTTCTTCAGGTGTTCTTTGTCATGAAAGTATCTTATTTTTCCATTGATTTTGAAAGATAATTTTGCAGGATACATCAATCTAGGTTGGAAGTTGTTTTACTGCAATGCTTGAAACACTTCCCTTCAGGCTCTCCTTGAATTGAACATTTGTGTTGAAAAGTCTGCTGTGATCCTGATGGGCTTCCCTTTGTATGTGTTTTTTTTTCTTTTCCCTAGCTGCTTTCAATATTTTGTTCTTTTGTTGGATATCTGGAACCTTGATAATTATATGCCTGGGTGTAGATTTTTTTTAATATCTATGGGCTTTTGTACTCCTGTATGTCTCATTTATCTGTATGTCCAATTCTTTTCCTTTTCCTGTGAAGTTTTCTTCCATTATATCTGTAAACAGTTTTTTTTTTTTATGTCTTTTACACTGTCTCCTGCTTCTACACTGACTCTGACCAGCATTATGTTATTCTTCTTTGAGTCATCTAGGAGCTGCTGGATTGATTCTTCCTGGTCCCTTGTCATTTTCCATAGGTTATTCCTTTCCTGTTCATTGGCTGTAAGCCTGTCTTCTAGGTCTGAAATTCGGTTTTCTGCTTCATTCATCTTATTTCGCAAACTTTCATTCTTGTTTTTGATCACCTGGACCTCTGCTTGAAGCTCTGTATAATGTTCCATTGCTTTTGTTATCTGAGCTTCTATGTCCTGATCTCTTCTTTAATGAAGTCCTTCACTCTGGACAACATCTCTGTTTTCATCTCAGAGATCAGTTCTGATTTCCATGTTAGTAGATCTGCTTCTGTTACCAGTTCAGAGAGTCCTGGAGATTGAGTTGCATTTTTCTCCATTTCCCTTTTCCCTGAATTCCCCTGTGGTGGTGATCTTTGTTCCTGGGTTCTTGAATCTTTTGTCATTTCTGTTGTGCTGGTGAAAAGTAAGTCACTGCCCAACCTAAGTGGCGCTTACCCAGACTCACGCAAACAGGACCGGAGCTCCCATGAGGCTTCTGGCCAGAGTTCAATGGCAGGTAAGGTAGAATCACTTGGGGTGGATGGATGTCCCATGGGGCAGGTGGCCTGGGTCTGGTGGCGGGCAAACTGCTTGCAGGTGGTAGAAGTCACTGTGCGTCCACCGCGGTGCTTACTCAGACCCACCCAGGGTGGATGGAGCCCTGGGTCAGCTGGCCTGGGCCTGGTGGCAGGCAAGCTGCTTGCAGGCAGCAGAATTCATTGTGCAGCCTCCACTGGGCTCACCCAGACTCACCCAGGGGGAGTGGAACTCCTAGGGCACGTCTAGCCTGGGTCTGGTGGTGGGCCGGCTGTTTGCAGGCGGCGGAAGTCACTGCTCTGTAGATTTGGAATGATAAGGACGAATGCCTGGATCATTGGTTTTCCAACTTTATTTTTGCAGTTCTGGGGATCAAACTCGAACTTGGGCCCTTGTGCATCCAAGACTGGTGCAGTACTGGTTTTCCAACTTTTACTTAGACCTGGAGGTAATATTATTTTCATCACTCCTGTTAACATGGTGCACTTATATGGTTATATTGGTTGAGTTTTGAGGGATCACACAGATGGTTGGAAATCTTTAGGCCTTTAGTGCTCACAGAAAAGACCCACGACTCTGAGAGTGATTCTAGTAACATTAGCACATTACCTCACGCATGGGTGTTTTGGAGCCATGGAATGCAAATCCATTGGTAACAGAACACTTTTTAAAAAGGGGGGTATTATCTGGAAAATTCAGGAGTTAATGTCCAGAAAATCAATCCACTGTTAAATTCTCTTCTATTTCAAAGTGTTATGAAGTCAGAGGGGTCAGTCAGGGAAAACATGATAAACTGAACTGTGATCTTACTGAATTCATGGCCTTATTTTACGGACTCTCGCTGTGTTTGTGATGGATGGCATCATCAGATCCATAGTCTAGATCTCGAAGCAGAAGTGAATTTCAGGGGGAAATGGAGCCTTCCATGAGCCCCAGAAGTGGCAGCCCTGTTAAGGAGGACCACAAGACTGGTGCCAGCAGAGGGTGCTGGTGTGGCACAAAATTAAGATTTTTTTTTTTAATAAAGAGGTGGTATCAGATAATCTCAGAGCAGGTGTGCGGGGAAAGTGTAATAGCTGTTCAGATCCATTGGGAGATGTGCATTACCCTGATGCATGCAGATCTGTCTGGCCCTCCGTGTTTTTGGGTGGCAGTCACATGAATTCTAGCCACCTCCTGAAGAAAAGTGTGCAGCATTCGCTTCCGCGTCTGAGCACCGCGGTAGGGGCCAACCAGTCTGGCGCCCGAGTCTCTGGAGCCCTGGCCGCTCCTCTATAGCTCCATGCGTGTTCCCTAGTTTCTTTTTTTTTTTTCTTTTCTTTTTTTTTTTTTTTTTTTTTTTTTTTTTTTTTTGAGACAGGGTCTCTGGCTCTGAGCTCACTATGTAGCCCAGGCAAGCCTCGAACTCAGCAATCCTCCTCCCTCTGCCTCCCGAGTGCTGGGATTACAGGCGTGAGCCACCACGCCCGACCCTAGTTTCTTATTTGTCCGGCTCCTGCAAAAACTATTTTCGTGTTTCCTAAAAAATACACCCGGACTATCAATTTACAGGAGTTGCACTTTCTTTCACAAGGCCCCCTGAGGCCACCTTGAAAACAAGCTGACATGGATGGGACCCGGGGGTAGAGGCGGTGAAAGGGCGGGCGGTGGAGACGAAGCCAGCAGGGTTCGTTCCACCGAGCTGGATCCCGGTAGCTGTCTCAGCGACTACCCGCGCGCAAAGTTCCCTCGAGTCCTGCACTGGCACAGCCTTTCGAACCTGCACTTAATTGTCCTGACAAGCGACCCACTTGGCTTCTAGTCTAGGCCGTCCGGGCCTCAGTTTTCTTCTCTGTTTAACTACAGAAAAGAGCAGTCTGGCCCGAGGCGCTTTCCTCTCTCCTACACGGAGGATGTCAGACGTTTCTGAGTCTCGCTGCGGGCCGCCACAGAGAAGGTCACCGGCTCGTCAGCACCAAGGACAGCGCCCAGGGTCTGGCTCGCCCTCAAAGTCACTCCCTAGTGAGCCGCGCCTAGGCACTGGGTGCTGGTCCGTGGTAGAGTGGTCGGGCTGGATTGTGGGGGCTGTGGGACAAGTGTCAGGTGTCGCGGGAGGTGGGGGAGGGCAGCCCGGAGAGCACAGTCAGGCAGGCGCTGCCGAGGCTTCCAGCTTCTCCACCGAGGCAGCGCGTAGTTGCAAGGAGCAGTCCGAGGCCCGCCCTCCGCCTACGAGGATTGTTTCGCCCAGGCAGAGCCTCCCGCCAGACCTGTACCCCACCCCACGCCCTCGGGGCTTCCCCGGGCCACTCCCGCGGGGCTGATCCCTTGATTCCAGTGCGGGCCCTTCCCGTGATCCTGGCCTGTCCGCTCGGCAGAAGGCTCTTGCTCCCACCATCCGGCTGGCGCCCGGCCCCGCCCCCGCCCCCGGCCCCGCCCCCGGTTGCCCGGGGAACCACGAATCCCGCAGCTGTAGGAGGTGCCGGGCAGCCCAGCTGCTTCAGACCACACCGCTGCTCCGCTGCCTTCACTGTGACTGAGCCGCCCTCCGACCGCTGCTCGCGCCCTCCCGGCCGGCCGGCCATGCCTCCCCGCCATGGCCCGGAGCCCGGCGGAATGCTGCTGCCTGCGCTGGCCCTGTTGCCGCTGCTGCTGGGCGCCGGGCCCCGCGGTGGCTGCCTGGCCAGCCCGGTGCCCACCGCGCCTCTGCCGGGCCCGGGACCGTGTGCCGCGCAGCCTTGCCGGAACGGGGGTGTGTGCACTCCACTCCCGCTGCCCGGTCCCGAGCACCCGAACCCCGCCGATGAGCCCGGCTACAACTGCACCTGCCCCGCTGGAGTCTCAGGCAGCGACTGCCAGGTGAGTGGCCGCCCGGGTCCCTGAGCGAAGCACCAGCCGGGCCCCCTCAGCCTCCCCGGCCGCCGCCGCTAGGAGCGTCCCTGGAGCGTTTGACTCCAGCTCTTGCCACTTGAGGAAGCGGGTGGCTCCGGCCTCGCCACAGCGAGAACGCAGACCTCCAGGCCGACCGTGGAGGTGCCGATAACCTTGCCTATCCTAGTGCCCGGGTGATGTCAGCCCGGGGTCTGGGGCCCGCAGCCACCCCGGCCGGGCACTCCAGGCGCGACCGCAGGCCGGCGAGGGGCGAGCCCTTCCTGCCCGGTGGAGCCGCCTCAGCCGGAGCCCGGCGCGGTGCCCGCGGGGATGCCGCGCACAAAAGCGGGCTCCAGCGCCCCTGACCGGTGCTCAGGATGCAGCTGCCCCCTCTCGTCCCCCTGGACCCCACCTGTGTCGAGAGTGCAAGATGTGGAGGCGAGTGACTGGGCCCCATGCCAGGTGCCCAGGCTCTGGTAAAGCCGCCAGAAAGCAAAGGGCTCTGCCTTCGCTCTGCCTGCTGGCCCTTTGTAAGCGTTGGATGCGCTTTGAGTCTACCGAAGCGTCCCGGGGGGCAATAGCCAGGCCTAGCAGTTTCACCTCCCTGGCCGGATATCCTGGGGCGCACGCCTGGGGAGGCAGCCTGGGCGTGGAAAGGACTCCGGGAAGAGTGAAGTGGGTGGGAAGAAAGGTAGCTCCAGGCGCCCTTAATTTTGGGATGCCCAGGAGAATTTGGAAGATAATCGTAAACGAGGCTTTTACAAGTACATTAAAGTTCAGTGAAACCTTCGTAACGTTTTCAGGGGGCTAATTGTTAGGGTCGTGTGTGTGGGTCACACACGCTCAGCCTCAGCTCTACCGTGTGTGTGTGTGTGTGTGTGTGTGTGTGTGTGTGGGTGGGTGGGTGGGTGAATAGACCTAAATTGACTGAATTAAACCACGTGAACATAGAATTACTTGGGGTCACATGCTTTCCCTCTTTAAATTTAGGGGGATGGGTTTGTTTCACATAAATTTGGTATAATGTCTGAAGAGTCACTTTGACATTGCTCAAATGAGTCCTTCTTTCAAAAGAAAGAAAAAAAAGGCTGCCCTTTGCATGACAGTTTTTACTTTTTAAAAACAATGTTAAATGGGATTAAAAAGCTTAGTGTTGACAGAGTTCTTTTTTGTAATTTATTTTTTAATTGAATTCTTTATTGGTACAATTTATATACATCTCAAAATCACATATAACATTGGGAAATTTGTACCAGTATATGCCACAAGTTAATTCTCATTTTTACCCATATCCCTACCCACTCCCCCCTCCTCCCCCCTTTAGACATGCTCTTTTATTTTCTTTCTGTATCATATTTATTTCTTCCCCTCATCACATTCCCACACCAAGTTTCCTATAGAAATATTCCACTCTATAAAAGCTGTCCTACTTTCTAGAACTCATTTGCATCTACAGGTGTTCATGCCAAAGAGAAGATCCGGAAATTGTCTATCTGTGATCTATTGATTTCACTTATTAGTATATCCTCCAGATGTCTCCATTTGCACCTA
>PVIC010048918.1:0-13332 GCA_004025085.1 Thryonomys swinderianus
CCTTCCTTCCTTCCTTCCTTCCTTCCTTCCTTCCTTCCTTCCTTTCTTCCTTCTTTCCTCCCTTCCTTCCTTCTTTTCTCCCTTCCTCCCTTCCTTCCTTCCCTTCCTTCCTTCTTTCCTCCCCCCACATCTCCTATAATCTGCCTCTAGCTTGTTTGAATGCACATAATGCCACATGACTACATGGAAGCCCAGACCCTCAGAGGCCCTGTGGGTTGGAGCCCTAAGCTCCCATGGGAAGAAGTCAGCTAACTCCTGGACAGACAGCTAGTCTCCACACCGAATCGAGTATGTGAGCAAGGCCATCATGCATCACAGATGAACAAGGCCACGTGTCAGGCCCCAGGGGCACAGTGCTGCCCATCTGAGCACACCAGTCTGAGAGCTGTAACAACACCAGATCCTTGTGGTATTTAAGCCATAACTCTAGGTTAGAAAGTACCAGGTAACTGAAGCTGGTCAGTATGGTCAGTCAGAACCACAGGGTTCCAAGCCTGCATCTTTGATTTGATAGAAGTCAACATGGTGTGACCTCAGAGCTGGAACTTACATTTCAGAAAGACACGTACCTGCAGGGTGTTCCCTAACATAATGGGATTCCCATGGAGATTTGTAAACTATGAAACACCAAAAACAAATTCAGGTTTTAGCTCTTTGGCTAACAGATGTAAGAACAAAGAGCTTAAGAGGCTGGTTCAGGGTCACACAGACATCTAGTGGCCAAACTGGGACCTGAATTCAAGACTTCTGAGGTTTAATTTAATGTATTTTTTTTGAGTAGGAAAATTTTATTGAGAGAGAAAGCTTCTGCCTTAAGAGAGGCAGAAGGGGGCTCAGAAAGTGGGTAACCCCCTACCTCACTTTTTAGAGCGCTTTTATGGAGCAAAGCCATGAGGTGAGGCAGATCGGAAATAGGGGTTTACCAATAAGAATCAAAAACAGTAGATGGGTTACAATTGACCAGTGAGTACAGTGGGGGCTTCCAATAAGATTTGAAAGAAATGGGCAAACCGTGGCTAACCAATGGGTAAATGACAAGCATAGTTACTTCAGCAGCTTTTTGATTGAATAGGGTCCAATGAGAAATCGAGCCCTAGAGCGTCTTGCTTGTCAGGAGACTCCTCCAGGTGGTTCAAGGTCCTGCCCATTATCTGGGGATTTTGTAATCACTGTCTTCCAGGGAGGGGCTGGATCCAGAATTTGACCTTCTGTCCTGGGAGGAGAATGAGGTCAGTAGTGTAATTTCTCATTGATAGTGTTGACCTTCAGAAGGATCCTCTTTTTTTGCAAGTCTTTCAAGGGCCGGCCCTCTCTATCTGCCTACATATTTCTAGCTGGCTTTTCTACCTATAATATTCCCCCCTCTGAAGAGGTACCCGAACTGCTGTGAGGGGCAAATGGGCAAAGACCGATCTAACTTCTTCAAACTGGAGAGGGGCGTAGTTGTAACAGCAGTCAGGGTCACTCTGCAGAGGGTATATCTAAAGGCCCTTGATAGACTCCATGGGTTGTCATCTTGGGTAGGCGTACTACCTTGAGTCTGGAGGAGACAAAAGTAAGAAAGCAATTAAGAACACATGGACCAAACAGTAAGGTCAATAGTACTAGTATGAGTATAACTAGTAATTGTTTTCACCAAGAGGAACTTATAATGGTCTCCCACAGAGTGGATAAGGAGAAGGTCCATGGTGTTTTAGAATCTGACATAGCATCAACTTGTCGTTTGATGTCTTGAACAACAGTTGAAATATTTGGAAAGATCAGGGATATACACACAGCATTCAGCTTTTACAATCACACAAGTGCCCCCTTGGGCTGCAGTTAAAACGTCTAATGCCATCCAGTTTTGAAGGACAACTTGTTTTACTACCTATATCACCAGATCTATAGCTATCACCATAGAGACTGCCAGAACTTTTTACTAAAACTGATTTAATACTGTCAAATTATGAACGTATTTTTAACTCACTATTTGCATTATTTCAAACCAAAGCAAGGTTTACATCCTCTCAAACATTCTACAACTTGCTACAGGCCCTCAAGTTCAGCTTTTCTTTATCTGTTTTTTACACTCTGGCACAGCCAGACATTCTTACTTAAAAACAAAAACCACTTTCTTTTTTCCTTCTACTTACTACCAGCAACTACCTTTCTACTTGCTTTTTTAGACATTAAAGCTTGTAATAACACTTTACAGTCTTTTTCCATCTCTAATCAGTATAAATATTGACTTTTTTCTCTGAGTTATAAAGCCCTGGTCAAAGCTATGAGTTTTGCTAGCTGTGTACTAGTGTCAGGCACAAGTGACTAGTGCCAGGTATAAGGAGGAACTCTCAAGCATCTGGTGTAGAGTCACTGCAGTATATCCTGCCTTTCTTATCCCATTTTTTCTATGTAAGAGCTGCCATCACAAAAGAGAATCAGGTCAGGATTAACAAGGGTGTATCTAATAGATCTTCCCTGGCTGCATATGAGTGTAGAATTATCTGTTCACAATCATGTCTATCAGCTTCAACTTCTTTTTCTGGTAAAAAGGTGGCAGGATTTAAGGAGGAACATGTCTTTATTTGAACAGTTGGTCCTTCTAAGAGTAAGGCCTGATATTTGAGAAGGCGACTGTCTAATAACCATAAGCTCCCTTTAGATGAAAGAAGCCCTGCCACATTATGAGGTATATATATAAGATCTTTACTTAAGGTCAGCTTGGATGCCTCCAGCACCAAGAGAGCTACTATAGCCATAGCTCTGAGGCATGCAGGCCATCCTTTTGCTACGAGATCTAACTCATGGCTCAGGTACCCTACAGGTTGTTTAGCAGGTCATTCATAAATCCACAAAGTTTTCAAGCCTATTATCTACTAAAAACAAGGACCAGAATCTGTAGAATAAAAAACCCTATGAAGCAAAGTTACAATTTGCAGAGAAAAACCAACCTTTTAGAGTTGCTGAAGGAAAGAAACTCTTACCTCCGTGGAGTTATCTCGGTGGGACCTCCAATATGATGCAGGAGAGTCAAGGCCTAACTCCCCACCTGAAACGCAAGTTCATGTTCTCTAAAACTCGAAGAACCCAGGGATGCAAGGCTGGTTCAACATACATAGATCAATCAATGTAATATACTATATTAACAGACTCAAGGATAAAACTCGAAGAACGAACTTTAGGAATGATAGAGGTTTGAGTAGGAAAATTTTATTGAGAGAGAAAGCTTCTGCCTTAAGAGAGACGGAAGGGGGCCTGGAAAGTGGGTAACCCCTAATTTAATGTATTTTTAAAATAAAATATGTCCTCCTCTATCCTGAAAAAAAAATATTGTCACATCAGCAACTCCCAGCCAAAATATACCAGTACCAGAATGAGTAGCTGACTATATTTAGCAAAATGCAATGTGATATAGTGTAGAACGCACAGGCTCTGGGAACAGGTCTGGGTCTACATCTTGAATCCTCCAAATTCCCTTTATGATCTCCTTGACCTGTTTCTCATCTGAAAATCTATCCCAAGGTTCAACTATAGAAATGTTTTACAACTGCTAAGAGGATTCTGCAGGTATTAATAGGAGCATTCACAGGAAAATAGCCCATGGTAATGACTTCCCACTGTTTCCTCAGACACCCAGGAGAACATGATGAGTCTGTGGTGGAGTTGAAATTTGTGAAAATCAGACTAGAGGTGACTGAGGAGCAGGCATGAGCCTGGTTGCTTTCCTGGGAACCTTCTCCTCAACTTCTGTAGTGAGTACCACTATCTCAAGTGAGGAGACCTGGGCAGTTGGAGAAGCCCCAGCTGACTCCCAAGCCTGTTCTATGGCACTCTCATGTGCTCAGGAGTGAGAACGGGCCCCAGTCGCACTGGATGACCGGGTTAGACAGGTTCCAGGCCTTGATTCCAGCTGCCCAGTGAGCTGTGGCCCAGCACCACTCCCTGGAACTTGCAGCCACACCCAGGGACCCATGGGCTCCAGGCATGTGAAATGTGGTCCCTGTGACCTCAAAACCTCACCAGAGCTCACTCTTGTCAGGGTACAGAAAACATCAACTGCCAGTGAAGGAGGAGAAGGTGTTTGATCTTTATCTTGACACTTACCCTTTGTTTCTACAACATAATAATCCCCACTCCTATGGGGCACAGGGGATGAGAATGAGACCAGCTAATTTCCTGTAAAGAAAATGTGTGAAAACATTTTGCAAAACACCACCTGCCCCCACCTCAGGCAATTTCCCACAGCTGTTTCTATTTATAAGATCCAACTGTGGGTGTTCCCCATGCCCCAGCAGCCTGGCATGTTTCTTATCAAGCAAGATATTATTGCTTCATGCAACTTACCCAGCAAGATTCACCACATGGAAAATGTAAATTCATGAATCAGGAACCAAAGCAAGGGCTGTCACATCAGTGCTGTGTGCATGTGGGAGAAGTGAGAGGGGTCTGGTGGCAGAAAGAGATGTGCTAGGAATATATGAGAGTGATTCTTAATCACAGCTCTCAGCCAGCAAAGCAGGGTTTGGGGAGGAATGGGGAGTGGCTGAAGCTGGGATATGCTGGAACTCCCACAGGAGTGCAGACCCTCAAACTGTTGGAAAGATAAAACTGTTGGAAAATCAGGGAGAAAACACACACTGGACAGAAATGTGGGGCTACGTGAAAGATGAGGCATGCTGGGCAAGATTGGATGTGCTAGGAGACCAGTACAGTCAGGTACAGAAACAGTGAGTTGGTGATTTGAGTTCCAGGGTGATTAGTTCCACTTCCAGCTCCCTTTGATTGACTAACCTCCAACCATGACTGAATTGCTTGGCTTATAGTTGTCTTTTATTTAGAATACAGATTCCAGAAGACAGGGTTTTTCTAACTTATTTAATAATGTATATTTCCATCTCCTAGACTAATATGTACCTAAGAAATATTTGTTGGATTAATAAATGGAATTAATGACATGTAGCAGATTGATAGGGAAAAAGGAAGACTGTCTTCTTTTCTCATTGGCACAATCTGTTTGCTGTGGGAGTGAGCTGAAGAATAACAGCATACAACTTCCTCTACTGACTGGGTTTTAAATGCAAAGATGCTTTTAGATGATCTAAAGTCTGTTGTCTTAGTTTGGGTTAAATAGAGCTTGGATTAAACACTGGGTGATCTAGGGCTGAGGGAGTAAGAAGGGAGAAAAGAGAAAGAGAGAGACACTTTCTGTGATGGTGTGACATGGAAGTCACTAGATGGGGCTTTCAGGTTCCATTCCACAGAGCCTTCCAAAGAAATATCTAAAATGCCTATCAGTTGTTAGCCCACAGAACAGGGAGGCAGAGAGTGGAGGCCGTGCATTCTGAGGCTATTGGCTGCCCACACCTGATGTAGTTAACATCCCCCCCTCCACCCAAAACACCCACACACAAACACCTAGGAGGTGCAGTATGCCCTGACTCAGGAGGTTCCCTGTTAGTGAAATGGGCTGTGGGACAGAGTGCAGAAAGTTACATGATATATCCTAGAGATGGGACAATATCAGGGGAAAATGAGCCTGCATTTACATAGGGACTGTCTTCTGCACTTGCCACCAGAATCAGACAGGTCCAGGCACTGTGAAGCAGAAAATCACAAGGCCACTGCCACACAAGTTAATCATTATGGCTATTCTTCCCTTTTCTATGTCTAAAGGTAGCAACCCAAAGTGACTTCTGCCTCCTGACTAAGCGACAACTAGAGGGAGTTGTGATAAAGAATATTAGACTTATAGATTATTTTAATCAGTAGAGAGGCCTAACAAGCAGCTGACTAGAATCATTATTCCAATTCCTTAAGACAAGTGTTTGATGTGACTCTTACCCTAATCTGCCTT
The DNA here is from genome assembly GCA_004025085.1 of Thryonomys swinderianus. Classification (NCBI taxonomy): domain Eukaryota; kingdom Metazoa; phylum Chordata; class Mammalia; order Rodentia; family Thryonomyidae; genus Thryonomys; species Thryonomys swinderianus. Next base: position 5,837 of record PVIC010048918.1, read on the forward strand.
TCCATTCTAGTGCTCATTCTTTGATTATATTTGCCTTAATCTCTTGGAAAAAAATGTATTTATTCTTACCTAGAGGCTGCCAAACTTTAAGCGATCATGCATATGCAACCAGTGACAAATGTGGCAGACTCCTTTTGCTGGCTAACCGACAAATTCTAACATTACTTCTATATAAATCCCATTAATTAGGTCCCTTCAGAAGGTCCCTGGCTGCAGTCTCTCCTACACCAACCCTTCTCAGCTCAAAGAAGCTAGCTTGATACTTCTTCCATTCTTCCCTAACCACAATTGTGTATACCTCTTCAGAGGGGGATAATATTATACCCAGCTAAATTAGATAGAAATTATTACACAGTCAGTCAAAAAGGGACGAGGCTCAGTGAAAGGCAGAGATATCAGAACTGTGGCTGGAAGTACACCTGAAGAACAGAAAGCTGAAATTAAAAATCACAATGGCCAGGCTTCCCAGTGTGTGTTCTTCAGGCCACCTCATCTCTCCTATCCAAGGCCTATGGGGGCCTGAAGGGAAAAAGAGATGATTCAGCCTACAAAACTATTGAGAGCAACCCATGGCAGAACTATGAACCAGATGTTACTGTGGCTGGGGCTGACAAGAATGACTTCAAAGAAATCAGCAGTTTGGGTTGGAGATTGAGCTCAGAGTTTCTGGCACCTGCCTAGCAAATGCAAGGTCCTGAGTCTATTCCCAATAAACACATACAACAATACCGGGCATGGTGACTCACACCCACCAGCAATCAGTACCACATACCACAATGTTGGGTGTGGTAGCTCACGCCTGTAATCCCAGCACTCGGGTGGCAGAGGCAAGAGGATTGCTGAGTTCGAGGCTTGCCTGGGATCCATAGCGAGCTCAGGGCCAGTCTGAACTACAAAGTGAGACCCTGTCTCCAAAAAAAAAAAAAAAAAAAAAAAAAAAAAAAAAAAAAAAAAAAAAAAAAAAAAAAAAAAAAAAAAAAAAAAAAAAAAAAAAAAAAAAAAAAAGAATTGACTGTTCATGAAAATCTATATAGAGGCAAGGGGTTGCTACACAGGTGTTCCACAGATAAAACAAAGTGTACTGAAGGCAAATTGGATGGTCTTGTGAAACTGCAAAAGATATTTTTAAGGTGTTCACATAGATGAGGAAGAAATCCAAAAGGATGACAATAAAAATCAAAACACTTGCAAAGAAAGTCACAAAAAAAATCCAGAGAAAGAAGAAAGATGATAGGATTTCTCCAAGCTTGTTCTGGTCAAAGACCTCAGGCTGAGCAGTGGTTCTCCTGCACATCTGGCCCAGGTCACTCATCAAGGGCATGAGGGATGTCAAGACTTACCCAAGTGCAAACCATCAGAAAATACAACAATTGCCCCATTCCCAGAGCTGCCTGTGATGTGTAAAGCACAGGAACTTGCCGAGGCCACAGGTAAAGTAAGCAGCAACCATGAATCAGGCCTCACAGAGCCATCAGCCTCCTCAGCACAGTGGAAGGACGGCTCTCCCCAACCAGAGACTTTCTGCAGCCTGCAGGAGAGAGACCTTTCCAGGCAAGGCAGAAGACACACCCATGAGTAGGCCTCTAAGAACTGCCCTCAGCAGGCACCAAAGAGAAGGCAGCATCTTCGACACAAAAGGATCCAGCCAGAAGGACCTCTTGAACAATCAGGACAACCCCACATCCCCACGTATTTACACTATGTGTTATCCCATCTTCCAAACTGCAGATATGTTTATTATTTCTCAGTAAAGCATATGTTGCTTTAAAAGCTGCTCATAATACCAAGGTTGGAAATCTGAAGTCAGATCAATCAGCATGCTTGAGAGGGATCAGTGGTGTCAGGAAACCATAGAAGCAATTGCCAGTTCAAATGCCCCAGTCCTGCAACTTTGAGTAGATTTATCTGTAAAAACACACTATCATCTGCTCTTGAGTCAGGGTTGACCCTAGTGGGTCTGTATCTCAGGTTTCTCCTCTATGTCACTGAAATCCAATTAATCTGAAAAATTTCACCACTGCCACACAGATGAAAAAAATGAAAACCTACAGATAAGTTCTGTTAATTTACCCTAACTGCTACACAAGTGATGGGCTAAAGAAATGGACTTTTTTGAAAAATATATTACTGAATTTGTTAATGATTTAGTATGAGGCCTACCCCCCAAATCCCTGATATTGCTTAATGAATTCCCTTAGACTGGTCTGAAATGAAGTTTTGGTATAAAATAATAAAACTGAAGAGAATAGTAATGAATTTTCATAAGCCTATATTGTTTTCAATTTAAGGGATTATTTTATATTATCATACCATGTCCTCCATAAATTTTAGCACTAAGAATGTTCTTTCTTTTACAACATAGAGATTTTGTGATTCCTCACACCTCATCAACTTTAAAAATAATTTACTGATTTGAATAGAAAACAGCTTCATAATCACTGGCCAGCAAGACAAGAAACCTGTCTATGCTGCACATGGTAGTTTGTATTACATCCACATAGCCAGTTTTGGAGCTTTATTTTCCAGAATCTTCTCCCTAATACTGTTTCATTTTAGAATTAGACAAGAGAGATATCTGAACTGTTCAGAAGGCAGGGGTAAGCACAGTCATTATTCTCTGAATGTTTATTGTTGTTGTTCTATTTTGTCAGGTATCTTAACAGACAGACACGGAGGTGCCCAGTGGTTCCCATGCTGCACACTGCCAGCACCTCTTCCTACTGGCAAGTCCTGATAGCCAAATACAACACCAGACACATGCCCAGGAGCTTGGCTTTGGATCGGCAGAGCTGCAGGCCAGACAGAGCCCCCAACACATTCCCGATTAGTGACCCTTCTCCTCCAGCTGGACATGCCTTCTTCTCAAAGTGCCTGGATGCTGACTCCTTCTCTGACCCTCCCAGCTCTTTCCAGAGCTCCACTTCTCAATCTCCCCAGAAAATTACAAAAAGCCCAGTTCCTGCAATAAACCCTTATCCCATCATCCTCACAGGCACTCTGTCCTTCCTAAACTTGACTGAAGAACCTGCAGACACCAAAGGACACCAAAAGTTGTTTTGGGAGAATAGAACGGTGGGGTGGGACTCTGGAACTAGTTCTCTATTCAGGCCAGATTTAATGGTTTTAATGGCCATGCCCTTTGGTAAAGAGTAAGGACACAATCGTGCATTGGATGATACAATAGTTACATAAAGTACAATCTATAGCTGAAGACAAGATCCTTAAAAAAATAAACCTCTGGGTACCAAAGTAGTTGCTGCTATAGTGAAAATATCACATTTTCACAAAAATAAAAGTTAGCTGGGAAATAATAAGCCTTGAAAACTAGAGATCAAAGATGCCAGCCCCAAAGAGCCAATCCTTGCCTTACCTGCCTTAGACAGTAGCCACTAAGCAAGAGAATAGTGATGACAAGTTACTTACTTCTAAGAGAGTGGGAGAACTTGGAGGGGAGGAAAGATGAGATTAGAGATTTCCATTTCTAGCTAAAAATCCAAAAGGTCATTAGAAAGCTTCTATAACTACTCAGAAAGATGTCGTCTTTCTTGTAGCTACAGAGCTGAGATTTTTTAAAGCAAGATTCAGAGTGAAAATCCTGGAGGTGGAGTGGCTTCCTATTACACCAAGAGTGCTCATGCCCTAAACCAGACATGGAATCACCTCTCCTAATTAGAACAATCATGTTTGGGAAGCAAAGGGTGGGAATAGGATGTAGCTTCTCTTACCTTGGGTTTAATAATCCACATGAGGAATTGTTATTCTTTATGTTGATACAGCAACTTCAAGCTTGGTGGTTCCGTAAGGTAGAGAAAATATGGTTACAGCTTCCCATGATCTGCCAGGGAGGGACTCAGGCGAATAACTACCTTGGTCTTTCCTGCCATCCTTTGAATCTTCTTTGCCTCCTAGCAGCTAAACTCAAGTAGAAGCAGATAGCAGGAAAGTTTAGCAAATGCTACCCATGAAGACCACCTCAGAGCTGGGAGAAAGAGTTACAGCAGGAAATACAATCAGTGTCCCATTACATTGGGATTTGAGGTTTTGCCCTAATCAGTTTGGGTTCCTTAGGTGAATGAACCAACAGTCAGCTCTGAGGTGGTCTTCATGGGTAGCATTTGCTAAACCTTCCTGCTATCTGCTTCTACTTGAATTTAGCTGCCTGGAGGCAAAGAAGATTCAAAGGATGGGAGGAAAGACTGAGGTAGTTATTCACCTGACTCCCTCCCTGGCAGATCATGGGCTGCAGTGGCCATATTTCTCAACCAAAGACCACATCTCTTGTTGGATGGACCTTGCCTATCACTATGGATCTCCTTGAATCCTAGAAACTGCATTGTGCCTGCATTCTCCAAGCCCACAGTTAGTACTGGTTTCCTGCTGCTGGAAAGTTGCCCCCTGCCGGTCCTGGTGTGTAAAAGGCAGAAACTACGTATACATACATGGATGGATCACAAAAACATTATGCTATTCCACAGAAAATAGACAGACAGACACAGAAGAATGTGCACTGTATTATTCAACTTAGATGAAATGCTACGATGAACAAGTCTGATCAACAGCAGCAAATACATCATTCAGGGTGCTGTGAGCCAGGTATGCATGGGGCAGGACAGCAGCCAAGAGGGAACACTAGGAGCTCTTTGGAGGGGATACAAATAGTCTGTACATTGATATTTACCTGTCTATCCCTGTGAAGTGTGTGTACACTTAGACTTTATTGTTTTTTGTTTGTAAAGTATACTTCAATAAAGTTAACCAGGAAAAAAAAGTAACAGAACAAATTGCAGTAATCCCCGCATGCTCAGACAATTCCTTGCACAGATATCTGGGGGCTGTGGTCCCAGCTATCCAGCAGCAGTTCCTAGAATGTGATGCTAGCCAGGAAAAAAGCTCCCAGGCCCGGAGCAACAGTCCCACTGAGTCACTGTATTTCAACTCTGGCTTGAAGGTTTTGATTCATTGCTTGACTTGACATAGGCCCCTGCGACCATCTACCTGTGCCACGATAGGCATTTTACAGATAAAGAACCAGACCTAGCTTACTCTCTCATCTTCCTGACACTAATAATGCCTGTCTTGTCACCAGATAAAATTTAAAACCAAGGAAACCTACACAGGTTAAGATGGCAAATAAGAAAGTGTAATCGGTTCTAAAGTTTATTGGCTACATGGCAAATCATTTCCAAGAAAAGAACATCAGTTCAAGCTATCTCTAACCAAACTGGAGCAATACATGTTAAATACACACACACACACACACACACACACAGCAACTCTTGAGACAAATCGGTTGCAGGAGCACCTTACTTTCTCCCTACTACACTCAGCAAACCGGCATCACCTTGAGCCAACCCTTTTTCCTTGACTGAATAGGCCTCAGTTTCGAGTTATTACCATTTTATTCACACAACAGTGAAGTGCTGAGACAAAAATCTCTGCTAAATAGACCATAAAGGTTGCCACTAGCACAAAAGGTGGACACGTAAACCCAGACACATTATCCAGACTTTTAAAAATTTTTCCATGGTATATGGCCTGTGGCCAGGTAAGTGTTGGCCTTCGATTTCCACAGCATGAAGGAGAACAGCTTTCAGAGAAGGTCAGCTCAGAGCAGAACCAACGCATCCTACTCCCCTGGAACCCAAACAGCTAAAATTCAAATCGCACAATTTTTGTTGTATTATTCAAGGAGAGCTGATCCTCATATAAAAAAAGTAAAGGCATCTGAAGAGTGTAAAGTGGTTTCTGAATCCAAGAAAAGATTGTACTTAGTGTAACTTACTACTGAATGTATTTTTTTTTTCGAGACAGAGTCTCGCTTTGTAGTTCAGACTGGCCCTAAGCTCACTATGTAGCTAAGGTGAGCCTCAAACTCAGAAATCCTCCTGCCTCTGCCTCCCAAGTGCTGGGATTACAGGTGTGAGCCACCATGCCTGGCACTGTGGTATGTGGTATTGATTGCTGGTGGGTGTGAGTCACCACCCCTGGCACTGTGGTATGTGGTATTGATTGCTGGTGGGCGTGAGTCACCACACCCAGCATTGTATGTGGTTACCGAACTCAGGACCTTGAGCTTGTGAGGCAGGAGCCAGAACCACTGAGCTAAATTTCTGGCCCCTACTGAATTTATTTTTTGAACTCTAATCCTTTGAAAAATAGTGTTCATGATGAGAACTATCAAGAACCTAGGATATTCAATTTACCAACCTAGGAGCCATGATTTATAACTTTTTTCATCTCAATTTCTTACTACAGTGTTAAGCACAAAATGGTGTTAGTAGAAATAAAACAAAAACATACACTGGGCGTGATGGCTCATGCCTGTTATCCCAGCACTCGGGAGGCAGAGGCAGGAGGATTGCTGAGTTTGAGGCTTGCCTGAGCTACATAGTGAGCTCAGGGCCAGCCTGAACTACAAAGCGAGACCCTGTCTAAAAAAATGCATTATCATTCAACATTTTAAGAAAGAAAATGATTCCAAATATATACAATGTATATTATATATAATATATATAGTAAGATATTCACATGAACTTGAAAAACCTGTGATAAGATTGCATGCTAGACTGTCACCAGGGAGTACCTCATACATTTGAAGCAGTGCAGAGAATTTAACTTTTCCTTTAATATGTAATATTGTGGTTAAGTTCATGGGCTCCAGAGACAGACTTGGTTCAAATGCCAGTGCTACCACCACTACCACTCGCATCTATTGCTTAACCTCTTTGTGCCTTTTTCTCTCATCAAAATGGAGATCACAAAACCTTTATCTCATAGGGCTAGAATGAGGGTCGAGGTAAAACACAAAATATACTTTATGGTTTAATACTTAACAAAACATTTGACTAGTATGAGCTGTTAGTATTTGCTGGATGTGTTACAATGATCAAGTAGGGTTCTGAAATAAATAGAAGGAATATACTTCATGGCAAAACAGTTTAAGAGGGGCTACATTAGAACATAAGAAGACTAAGAAGGACCAAAAAGAGGGAAGAGGGTAAAAGTTCCTTTCTGTTTCATCTCCAAGATCTCTCTCCTCCAGCCTTCAGATTGGCTCCATTTTGGAGTGGCTGCTCCATGTCAGGTACACCACTTTTATCTTGAGTTTTCTTTTCACTTTTATCCTATTTATTCTCTCTCCCTCTCCCTCACCCCTAGCCAGTGCTGGGGATTGAACCAAGGGCATTCACTATGAACTGTATCACCATCCCATTTCTTATTTATTTTATGCTGAGACAGCTTTTGTTTTGTTTTGTTTTTTTTAGGTTTTGAGACAGAATTCCTCTAAGTTGTCAAGACCGGCCTCAATCTTTTGATGTTTCTGCCTCAGCCTCCCACAGTGCTAGGAGTACAGACATGGGCTGTTATACTCGGCATTTTTGTCCATGTTGTTTGAACACCTTTGCCTGGGTTCTACTTTTTCATCTCTTTTTATTTGCCCTCTTCTGTTAGTAGACAGAACCCACTATTCTCTTTATTTATTTTTGTTTTGTTTT
>PVIC010048919.1:0-13383 GCA_004025085.1 Thryonomys swinderianus
CAGGAGAAAAGCACAAGGCATTTGGAACAGGAGTCTGGATGGCAGGAAACTGTCCGAGACCTAGAAGGTGTTTTGTAGCCCGAGGGATCTTGGCTCTGTGCTTCGAGGGCCTCGGGGATGAACCGAGCCATCCAAACACCACGATTCTGTGTCTGTCTCAGAGGACATCGCTGGATGGTGAAGAGCGTCTGTATATGGACGCGTGTCCAGGTTGCAAATCAGGAATTGCCATCGTGAGGTTTCATCTAGATGGAAGGTGTCTACGAAGGAAAAGAACTGATGTGGCAGTGGTCTAGACCGTAAGCTGGTCACTTTTGGTTGTCCGTGCTGGGGGGCGTGGCATCAGGAAAGAGCCTGGCTAGTGGCCAGGGGAGAGCTGACACTTGTCGGCCGTTACTGAGTTTGCGCCATGTGGGGAAAAGTTTATAAACATTTGGGCACCTATGGGCTCAGACTCAAAAGGCGTCTTTGATACGCCATTTTTTGGTACTCTAAAATTAATTTTTGATGTGAGAGTCTTTAATCATTTGTAATCATCTGGTTTCTGAACTCACTGCTGCCTGGTGAGTTTGATATGCTCATGTGGGGTGCACCAGTATGTGTCTGCATTCTCATTTGGGGACATATTTAGCTCTTCCACTGTGTGTAAGGCAGAGACTCCCCTTGAGTGCTGCTCATGTAAATCCTGTTCCCACAGCATTCCCTGATGATGCTGGAGTGTCACGTACGGGAACTCGGCACTGGGCTTCAAACTGCTAACAGGCCCGTTGTTCTCTTATTCAGAGCGGGATACGCCAGCGAGCAGCAGCTGTCACACAGGATCTGTGGGCATCACAGGCCTGGCTCCCAATGGATCGTTACTACCAGAGGGTTTCAACAGTTTCTAAAATAGAAGCCAGATCTTTGGCTTTGCTCATAAAGAATAATATAGACGCCTCTGGAAACAGATATGCATCAAGATTTTTTTTTTTTTTGAGACAGGGTCTCGCTTTGCAGTTCAGACTGGCCCTGAGTCCACTATGTAGCCCAGGCAAGCCTTGAACTCAGCAATCCTCCTGCCTCTGCCTCCTGAGTGCTGGGATTACAGGCTTGAGCCACCAAGCCCGGCATCTGTTGTATGAGGTACTGATTGCCAGTGGGCGTACCATACCCAGTATTGTTGTATGTGGTTACCGGGGATTGAACCAGGGACCTTGTGCTTGTGAGGCAGACGCTGGAACCACTGAGCCAAATCTCCGGCCCCTGCATCAAGATTTTTAGCTCGAGAGTCCAGACTTTCTCAGCAAGACAGCATAGAGCTGAGCAGCTCAGAAGGATCTCTAATCCTTATTGAGGGGGGCAAACGATCCCTATGTTTATAGCTAGAAATCTGTAGTGCTCAGTCCCTTATGCTGGAAATGTTTTAGCCACCACCGACCTTCACTGTAGACCCCTTGCGGGACTCTGCGGTTTCATGAAAAGCTTTGAATTTAGTTCACGTGTTCTGCAAGATCAGGGCACAGCCTTGGCTTCCGGCACCAGCGGGAGAGGACACAGGGCTCCCCTCAACCACTTTGTGCTGCCACAGACCAGGACGGAGACATTTATCTGAGGAAGACACTTACTTGGCTCGTAGTTCTGGAGTCGGAGCTGCCTGAGAGCAGGCGCTGGCCACTGCTGCAGGCCTCAGGGACACATCAGAGCGGGGGCCCCGCGGCGAGCGAGGACGGAAGCCGAGGAAGCCAAGCTGGCTTTGCCACAGCCCACTCCTCCCCCAGGTACCCGTTCCCATGGCGACTGACCCACGTCCTCCATCACTAGCCCCTCCTTCTACAACCTACTGGTTCCCATGGCAACAGACTCCGACCATTTATGAAGATGGCATCTTCTCCTGCCCACGTCTTCCCTTACAGGCCGCACTTTCAGTGTCACCAGGACAGATACGTTTCACCCTGAGTTTGGGGGCAGCTTTCACACCGCGGCAGGACCGAGTATGAGGTGCAAGTCTCTCCGGCTTTGCACGCAGGAGCCCGGTCAGGGGGTCTGCCCGATTCCGGATCTCCACTGCATCTCTTTTGATCCCTGAAGAGCACCGAGGGTCCGAAACAGCTGTGTCAAACAGAGAGACGGGGGCCGGAGGGTTAGCTCAGTGGTTCCGGCGTCTGCCTCGCAAGCGCAAGGACCTGAGTTCGATCCCCGGTTACCACATATAATGCTGGGCGTGGTGACTCACGCCTGTCATCCCAGCACTCGGGAGGCAGAGACGGGAGGATTGCTGAGTTCGCGGCGGCTTGCCTGGGCACCATAGTGAGCTCAGGGCCAGCCTGAACTACAAAGTGAGACCCTGTCTCCAAAAAGCAAAAAAAAAAAAAAAAACCAAAAAACAAAAAAACCAGAGAGACGGATGGGTTAAGAAGATTTAATGAACTCATTCTTCAGTCTAAACTCCAGCCTTCTCTTCTCATTTGAACACAGCTTTATAAGAAATTCAAGATTGTATTTAAAAGCAAGTCAAACTAGTCCCTTCTTTGGCACTGGTTGGAAGTTGAAATCACCTAAACCACTGCTCTGCATAAGTGATTTAATCCAGTTCTATCTACTAAGAACCATAAAATTCCCACCCACTCCTGCTGTCTCAATACTTTCTTGCTCTTCTAAGAGAACTTACTTGTGTGAATGATAACCCTTTTCAGACTATATTGATGTATATATAGCATGATATTCAAACTAAATTCAGGGTATTGGTTAATCCTGTCTCCTAGCATAGCTATCAAAGCTGCATTTAAAGTATTTTCAAAATTTAAATGATATTTAAATTAAATACATATTTAATTGGTTTAAAATGAAAAATTTTACTACTTACTAAAAAGTAATAATGCAGAAAACTCTATTATATAGAGAAGAGGGAGTGGACAGGTTATCAACTATTCTAGATAAACCTTTGGTTTATTTACCTATCAAGGCACATCTGTAGAGATACTGGCTGCTGCCTTTCTACTGAAAACCCACACGGCTGGGGATTTAGCTGAGCAGCACAGCATCTGCTTGGGAAACTCAAGGTCCCGAGTTTGATCCTCAGTATGAAAAAAGATAAAAGAAACCCCACAATAAAGCATACTTTAAGGCCATCTGCTACATTATTCCAGCACATAGTTTAATCATCAGGAACTAGCTGTTAAACCAAATTCATGCACAACCTGGAAAAGAAAGTTCATTCTATTCTTCGGGAATTAATGTCACTATGCAAACTTACATTGGTAACATAATTTCTCCCATTTTACTTCCTGTCTTAGTCTCTTTTGAGTTGCTATAACAAAATACGTGGGGTTGAGTACTTTATTAATAAAGGAACTTATTTGACTCATTATTCTGGCCCAAACAGCATGGTGCTGGCAATGGTGCTGCATCCCCACACTGCAGTGAAACAACAAGGAAAATGGGAGTATTTAGAAGGGACATATGTGAGAGCGGGGAAGCCAGAGACCAGGGAGCTGCCCCTCTCCCAAGAATTAATTCACTCCTAACAGAGAGCCCACCCAGGGAGACCAGTGCCAATCGGTACATAAGGGTGGGAACCTTGTAACCTAATCACTTTCCGTTGGGCTCTTCTTCCTTAGATTTCCAGCACCTCAGCATCCTCACCTATTGGAGAAATGATACAGTCTTTACACATCTGTGTCCTATTTATTTCACTTGTAAGTTTGACCTCAGTGTGGATCCATTTAGGTATAGACTTTTCTAATTTAGCATCCTTCATGGCTGAGTAACACTCCATTTTATTTTTAAAAAGCGCCACATCTTTTTTATCCAGGCTCCAGTTGATGGGCATTTGGGCTATTTCCAAAATTTAGCTATTACAAACTAAGCTTCTATAAACATGGGTGCACATATGTCACTGTGGTGTGATGCTTTTAATTCTTTCCTGTATATCCCAGCAGGGAAAAATCAGGGTCAAATGGGACCTCTAATCCTATTTTTTTTTTTTTTTTGAGACAGGGTCTCGCTTTGTAGTTCAGGCTGGCCCTGAGCTCACTTCCAATCCTATTTTTTGAGGAGTCTCCCACTGATCTCCACAGTGGTCGCACCAGTCTACATTCCCACCAACAGTGAAGAAGGGTTCCTTTCTCCCCACATCCCCACCACCATTTGTTGTTGATTTCTTGATAGCAGCCATTCTTTCTGGTATGAGATGGAATCTCAGTGTTGTTTTCACCTGCATTGCTTAAATGACCAATGATGTTGAACATTTCCTCATATGCTTCTTTGCTGCTTTTATGTCTTCATCTGAAAAATATCTGTTCATTTCAGATGCTCATTTTTGAATTGGGTCTTTAAATTTCAGTGTGTGATTTTTAAAAGTTTTTATATATTCTAGATAGTGGTCCTTTGTTTAGGAAAAGACAGTAAAATTTTTTTCCCAATTGTCTTTTTGCCCTATTGGTGGTTTCTCTTGCTGTAAGAAGCTTTTTAATAAGATGAGATCCCAGTTATTGATTCTTTCTGCTAGTTCTCATACTGCTGAGGCTTTGTTGAAAAAGTCTTTCCCTACACCATTGTGTCAAGAGTTCTACCAAACCTATCTTCCAGTAGGTTTAATGTTTTCATTTTAATATTCAGGTCTTTAGTCCACTCTAATTTCAGTTCAGTGCACAGTGAAAAATGTAGGTCTAGTTTTAATCTTTGGCATATTGAAAGCCAATTTCTCTAGCTCCATTTATTAAAGAGGCTATCTTTTCTCCTTTGAGGGCTTGTTTGTGAAAAATGAGGTGGTTTATTATGTCTGGAGTTATTTCTGCATCTTTTAATCTATTCCATTGGTCCTCAGGTCTGTTCATTTGCCAGTACCAGGCAGTTTTTACAACAGAGGCTTTGCCTTTTGATATTCTAGAGCTCTTTGGTTCCAGATGAATTTTTGGATTATTTTCTCTATTTCTATGAAATATTCTGTTGGGATTTCACCATTGAATCTGTATAGTAGTTTTGGAAGGATGACCATTTTAACTCTATCAGTTTCTCCTACCCAGAAGCAAGGCATTTCCATTTTGTGATATCCTGTTTGATCTCTTTTTTCAGAGTATTGTAGTTTTCAGTGTAAAGGTCTTTTGTGTCCTTTGTTAGATGGATTCCTAGGTACTTCACTTCTTTGGATGCTATTGTGAAAAGAATTGTTTTCTCCCGTTTCTTTCTCAGTGGGTCTGAAGGCTATAGAAAGGCTATTGCTATTTGAGTGTTGACATGGTACCCAGGTACTCTACTGAACCTGGCAATTAAGTCTAGTGGCTTTTTGGCAGAGTATTAGGGGTCTTCTATATAGAGTATCATGTTGTCAGTGAATAATGACAGTTTAACTTCTTTTCCTGTCTTTGAAACTTTTATTTCTTTCTCTTGTCTAATTGCTATGGCTGACGTTTCCAGAATTATATGGACAAGTGCGGTAATAGTAGATGTTCTTGTCTTGTTCTGGGTGTTAGTGTGGAAGATTTCAGTTTTTGACTCTTTAGGATGATGCAGCAGTCCGCTGTGGCTGTTTATCTCTTCCCTTCTTTCTCTCAGGGTAGCAATGCAGCCCAATTTTCTTTTCCTCCAGAGTGGACCTGCTAGGGGCCACTGTCTGCAATTGTACAGGCATCTACCATTTTGGGTGTGGGACTGCTTCTCAGTTGTCTTCTCAGATCCCAGATTCCTGCCAGGGTGAGAATACAGCCAGTCTGCTCAGTCAAGTGTCTTTGTTCTGCATGATCGATCCATTTCCTCAGTAACTTGGATCTTGTCTTCTTCCTCTCCTCTGTCCGTTTTCCTGGTACTCTCATGTGCCCACCGTGCTGTTCTTGGGGGGCTTCAGTGTGATGATTTCCAGGTATCAGCCACTCTATCCTGGAGAGCTATGCTGGTAGCACTCACTGTTCTGCCATTTCTCCTGATGAACACATTCAGAAACTCCATCTTAACTGAAATTACATGATATGTACCAGTATACTAGTGTTTTTCAGCTTGTATGTCACTACTGGACTTGTGTGTGTGCCTTTAATTGAAAGCTGTATTCCCAAGTTCAAATACGTAGCTCAAGAACAGAGATGCACAACAAAGGTAAGTCCAATAGCTTATTTTATTCTATAGTACTCACTGATTTTTGTGTAGATTATTTCTGGAATAAATATGGGGTTGAAAATCAGGATGCGACGTCTCTGATTATTACCATTCAACCACCTGCCTAAGACCTCTTGAGCAGATATTTCTTTAGAATAATGTAAATATGAAGGAATCTTCATTTGTTTGCTTTGTCCTCCTCTGAAGCAACAAAATAACATATGGAAATCTAATATGCCAACAAATCAAGTATCTCTGGACTAGTCAACCTTGGAAAATCATGAACTTTGGTTATCTATTCTGTAGTGTTTGCCTGCTCTGCATTCTGACCACTTTTCCAGGACAATAAAGATGAGATATACACAAATTCAAAACTCCTTCAGACAAATACTTCATAGTCTGTCACTTTGTCTCTAATTCTAGCTTCATTTCTTTAATGCATAACAATCTTCTCCAGGTCCATGTAGTCCTCTGTGGACTATAATGTACAGCATAAACTATACCTGGGAAGGGAATTGGATACAATTTCACCTTTGTTTTCTAACAGGTGAAGTTGTACGATCCAAGTTATAAGACATTATTAATAAATATACTCTCATGGCCCTGTATCCATGTAGTTGAAAGAATAAACACTTAAAATACCCAGTGAGCCAGGCGTGGTGGCTCATGCCTGTAATCCCAGCACTTGGGAAGCAGAGACAGGAGGATTACTGAGTTCGAGGCTTGCCTGGGCTACATAGTGAGCTCAGAGCCAGCCTGGACTACAAAGCGAGACCCTGTCTCAAAAAAAAAAAAAAAAGAAAAATGAAAATACCCAGTGAGTCTTCTGTATTTGATATCTATATTCATTACCCTCAGAAAAACTCCATAGTTCTCTTCTACTTGAAATATGTCACTTCCAACTTTATTAGTTATGATAAGAAAATTGTTATCTGAGTGAATGAAAATTATTTTCCACATTTTTACTAATTTTTCATATCCTAAAAATTTAATACGAGCCAATCTTATATGTATGGTATTTTTTTTTTTTGAGACAGGGTCTCGCTTTGTAGTTCAGGCTGGCCCTGAGCTCACTATGTAGCCCAGGCAAGCCTCGAACTCAGCAATCCTCCTGCCTCTGCCTCCCGAGTGCTGGGATGACAGACGTGGACCACGCCTGGCACTGTGGTCTGTGGTATTGATTGCTGGTGGGCGTGAGTCGCCACGCCCAGCGTTGTATGTGGTCACCAGGATCGAACTCAGGACCTTGAGCTTGCAAGGCAGGCTCTGGAACCTCTGAGCTAAATCTCCAGCCCATATGTATGGTATTTTTAATGCTGTTAAATTTGCCTTCACAAATGACTTGTAAGAGGAAACCTCTGCTTATGTTTATTAAGCACTTTAGTATTCTCTATTGCTAATTGGCTTTTCATATTCATGGGCTAATTCTTTGATACTTTGCACATCCCTTCTTATTAAACATATAGTTTGCATTTTGATGTTTTTATTTATACACCTCATGGCATTTTTCTGTTCCTTCTTATTAGGGCAAGTTAATAACTTTAATAAGGTTATATTTTCTTACAATGGCCCTTAAATATCATAGTTGCTCGTTTCATTTTCGTGTCAAATAATTTATTATCTGTCATCTGTTCTGTTGGTTAATGAAGATTTGGTCATATATCAAATTCTTAAATATTCTTTATCCATTATATGTTGCCATGTTTGTCTTTCTGTAAGTGTAATAGTACAGTGTTTGTTTCTATAGTTTTATTACAAATCTTAGCATGTGATAAGGAAATCTTCCCATACTCTAGATTCCATGACAAATCCAAAGTCTTTGATAGAATTTAATTAAAACTGTATTGAATACATAGGTTAGTTTTTAAATAATCATAAGGATATTATATCTACATAGATATGAACTATGACATTTACTTGTTCAATAGAAATCTGTGTTTTTATTTGGGGTTTTAATATTGTTTTGAAAATTTCTCTAGAAAACCATGGCTATTATCTTTTGTTTGCTTTATGCGTATATAAATGATAAATAAAAAGTACATAGGTAGGTATATAATATAAATATATATTATAAAATGATGACCACAAATAGTTGTTATAGTAATTACCTCTTATATTTATTATTTTTGCGTGTTTGTGGTGAGAATCTTTTAGAGCTATTCTCTTTGTTTAGCATATTTCAAGTGTACAATACAGCATTGTTAACTGTAGTCACAATTTACAAGTTTGTCTCTTCCGTCCAAAGCTCCCACTCCACTCCACATGCAATTCCCTCCTGTTAAACATCCTTCAACTCTGTTTCTATGAGTTTGCCTTCTTTTGATTTTGTGAAGTATTTAATTTATTTCATTTTGTATCATTTCTTCGAAGTACCTATGCATCGTTGCCACATGGTACCCTTTCGGAAAGCTGAGTGAATCCCACCTGAGTGTGAATGTGTGAGCGTTTCTATCTCCTCCTCCGTCAGCAGATACTTGCCTTGAATCCACATCATGGCTATTGTGATGTTGCAGTAAATATGGGTGTATAGATGATTTGATACCCTGAGTAATGATTACGTATCATTTGATAGTTCCATTTGTATTTCTTGAGACACTCCTGTTTTCCAGAGTAGAAACACCACTTTATATTCTTATCAGCATTTCTCACAGTTTGGTTTTTTTTTTTTTTTTGTATTTCCATCAAGACTATTATCTTCTGACAGTTTGTCAGTAGCCAAACACAGAGGTAGTTTTTCTGTGCATTTTACTGATGATTGGTGATGTGGAACATTTTATGTACCTTTTAACCCCTGTATGTCTTCTTCAGAGAGGCCTTACCCAAGGCCTTCGCCCATTTTAATTTTGTTCACTTTTATTTACTGATTGATTTGCAGTACATAATGATTATATTCATCATGGGGAATTGGTACATATACATAAAACTTTTAATTCTTTTTTCATCTTTTTCCTTTCACTCTACCCCTTCCCTTTATCACTTGGTTTCTTTCTCTTTTGCAAAATATTGATCTTCCTGTTTCCTGTTATCTGTTATTTTGTTTTTAATTTATGTATGTTTTCAGTTTCTCATATAAGAGAAATTATGTTAATATTTAAGTTTCCACGTCTGATTTATTTCACTTAACATTAGGGTGTCAAGATATATCCATTTTTTAAAATAAACCACCCAAGTTTGTCCTTCTTTATGACAGAGTAGTATTCTGTTGTATATAAATGCTACATTTTCTTTATAAATTGTGTTATTTTTCTGTTTTTTTTTTTTTTGAGACAGGGTCTCACTATGTAGCCCAGGCAAGCCTTGAACTCAGCAATCCTCCTGCCTCTGCCTCCTGAGTGCTGGGATTACAGGCTTGAGCCACCAAGCCCGGCATCTATTTTTCTGTTATTTGCTTTCCTGTTGAGTAATATGAAATTATTCCATACTTTGGGTATTAGTTCAGTCATATATTTTGCAAATGTTTTCACTCATTGCTTGGATTGCCTTCTCATTTTTGTGACAGCTTCATTTGTTGTACAAAATCTTGTAATGTATTTCCACTTTTTAAAAAAATCTCCTGCTTTGTCTTATCCAAAAATTCTGCTAAAAATTAATGTCTTAGAAATTTTCCTTCATTTTCTTTTAGAATTTTTGTGTCTTCAACCTCACATTTAAGTATTTGATCCACTTAGTGTGGATTTTTGGTGCCAGATAAGGCTATTATTTTTCCTATTTCCCTATTTTTCCTAGTTTTCCCAGTCCCATTTATTAAAGAGACAAACCTTTTTGTACTCTTGCTCAGGATCATTTCATCATGGGTGCAGGGACTTATTCTTGGGCTTTGTATTCTATTCTGTCCGTCTACGTATCTCTTGTTACACTAATGCCATATTATTTTGATCACAGTAGTTTGTAATAGAATTTAAAATCAGGACGTGTAGAACCTCCAACTTCAATCTTTTGCCCATGATTCCTTTAGCTGACATTCCTTTAGCTCATATTTCTCCAACACTAGTGTCTAAATCTTCACTAAGCCTCCTCCGAGCTTCATTAAGCTCTGGAGTTCAGCGCATACTTCCTGTCAAGTACCTATGATGTCATCTGAATAGTTATTAATAGTTAATAATAGTCATCAGTAGACATCTGAATAGTTAGCGTTCACGTAGACACTTCGGATTTGGCCAAAGTCTCAAGGAGACTACTAACAAGTGAAGTAGTTTACTTTCTGCGCATGTACAATACCGCTAAATTTTCCTTCTTGTATTGTAGATGGCCTAGTATCTTTGAACTGTAGGTTCTGTTTCTGTTTCAATGTTTCTTGCTCCGGCTGAGTCTTCTTACACTGTTGCCAAAGCGAATCACTAGGGAAAATGTCTGATTGAATCTCCAGTTCATCCAATGTTTCCATTTGTCAAGGAGATACACAGACCTATATTGATTGGTTATCACTGCCTTTAAAATCATTTGAGTGTATCAATTTCTTTTTCTGAGAGTCAGTTTTGTCCTATTAATTTTCAAGCGCATAAGTATAAGCTGTTTATTTTTATGCATTATTACTTTGTGTCATCTTTGTTTTCTGTTTTTCCTCAATGTATATTAATAAGAAGTTAATACTGATTAACTATTAGGTTTGAGTTTGTAAGAAACAAAAGATGACTCAGGTCATGCATCTCAGAAGGTCTAAATAAGGCGGGGAAAATAAATAGTCAACCAAGTGGGGAATGCATCGGGCCCCCTCTGACTGGAAGCACACTTGCAGTTAGGAAGTTAGCTCCTGCAGTTTAATCATTTGCTTTTAAAACTTACAATATGTTCACAGGGGAGCTGAGACTAGGGTAGGCTCTAAGTCTACTCTTTGGGTCTGGATGAGTGAACTCATTAGCTACACTTTTGGTTAATAGTTAATGTCTTCTCGCTTTTCTTCTATTATTGCTGATTATATGCATTCCTTAGAGTGTGGGGTTGATTGAATCATGTTTTAAAATTGGGATTATATCCTTCATACCTTCATATTTTAACAAGTACAGGATGTTTAATTAATATATATATGTATATATATATGTATATAGTGAAGCAGCAGACTCAATAACAGTGGTCAAGGCTTTGATTAGCGTTTTCCTGGAAACCTTATTTTCAGGTTCCAAAGGGTGAGGAGTAGCCTCAGGCTCAGTGGTGATGGATGCCTTCAGGGCCAGGCATCTAGTTTCTCTGCCAGTTCACATTACACTTTAAACACAAGCAAGGCTTACTTCTTAATGCAAAGAACATCTGAAAAAAGCAATTTTGACTAATCTTTTCTTTCTTATAATATGATTCTAGTTGTGAAATAGCATCCCAATCAATAATTCCCTCTGGGTTCTATCTTGACTCTAGGAGGAAGGTAGACCATGTGACTTTGACACTGAGTTTTCCAGAAGAAATCCAAGAGAAAGGAAGGTGTCTCTTAATTTCTATGTGATGCCTACGCTGTTGACTGCACCCCAGGGCAGGTAGCTGCCATCTGGGAGAGCTCGCAGGGCAGCACCAGCACACGATCTTATCTTCCAGGAAACGTGTGTTTCCACCCGTATAGATATTCCCAAAGCACAAGTTAGAGTTGATTTCAGCCCTAACTGATCGTGTTTTAAAGAAGGAAGCATCGTGAGCAAAGCCAATAATCAGGAGCTCTAAACCACTGCTATCTATTTCTCAGAGACTGAAGCAAACGGATTAAAGTCCTTTGCGTAGGGTGAAGGAGATCAGTCACCCTTAGAAGCAAAACAGTGGCTGAGGGGAGCTCTGTCTGTGAAGAAGCCTCCCAGGCTCCTGTGTCATTCGCCAAGTCACCCCGGCAAATTGCCTTAGCAGCGACACAGGGGGAAGCATTACTCAAAGTTTAAAATATCTGTGTCTCTGAAGCTTCGCGGATTAAATTTAGTACTCATTGCCTAGCAGCCGCAGTTCACATGATAGAAAAAGGCACACATGTCAGCTTCCTAC
Source organism: Thryonomys swinderianus (assembly GCA_004025085.1). Taxonomy (NCBI): domain Eukaryota; kingdom Metazoa; phylum Chordata; class Mammalia; order Rodentia; family Thryonomyidae; genus Thryonomys; species Thryonomys swinderianus. The sequence goes on from PVIC010048919.1 coordinate 12,022, forward strand.
ATGCGTATGAAGAGAAGGCTGGCTAAGGTCTCTCTGTTCTAGTCAGCATGTAAAATCACACAAGTCACTTTCTGGAAGGAAGTTACCCGTTTACCAGGTGATTGTATAGTTAACTCCCAATAAGTTAGAGAAAAGCTTAAGGGCAGTTTTTAACTCACTAATAGATAGAAAAAGTTCAAATAAAAGCCTAAGCCCTCTACCTCCCCAAATCATTACATAGCACTTTGCAAGTTTACAATAAAGGTTTTAAAATTCACAACTTAATAGTGAAGGTTATTTTCCACCCCTATACATATAAATGATGAAAACCAGACCTAGAAAGGGAAAGAGAGGGGGAGGGGAAGGAGAAGAAGGAGAGGATTGGGTTTTCTTTTAAACTTATTATAGATCCTTCCTTTCTCTAATTTTACAGGAGTCTATAAGGGAAATAAAGTAGCAGGGAAAGATCAGAAGTGAGACCAGGGGAGAAGAAAAGTCTTCTCATGCTCACAGTGAGTTGCTGAAGGTAGCTTCCTCCTGTATCATCACTCTCAGCCCGGAAAGGTGAGAATGAGGAATCTCCAGAGTAAGATGACCTCCTCAAGACCATGAAAGAATAGACCAGGAAACAGGCAGAACAGGCCCAATGTTTTCTCTAGAATATGGAGAGCTATAAAACCGGAACATCTCAGTGAGACCTGTACCCTAAGTCTTAAGATTGGCCACCAACCTATCATCTTCTAACTGATAGATAAAGCCCCCTGATTTATTAATAGGTATAGTTCTTAAATATAAACTAGATTTCATAAGAAACCAATTTCACAGAAGTTTTATCAATGTCCACCAGGGGGCGCGCTAACACTATTTTTCCTAGCGCCATTGTCAGAAAATCACCGCAGTGAAATGCAAGAAATGGGTCAAGCAAGGTGCACCAAAATAAATTTAGCAACTAGTCCAAATGTAACGTATACATTCAGCAGTATTTTAACAAAAAATGCATCGAAAGATAAACAAGTAACTGACAAAAATTTAAGACAAGGCATTAACACGGTATAAAATTTAAGCCAAATTTGATGAGCTAAGCAAGCAGTACCCTCCTGAATTTTCAAATTTATGAAGCAAGAGAAAATTTTTACCGCCATCCAATTATCCCGATGGAAAGCCTCCAGATGATACAGGGCATATGGTATAGGATCCCCAAATAATCTAAATATGTAAGGGAAATATAACTCCCAACCTGCTACGCATCTGAAATGCCAAATTCCTGTTTCTAAAGTTGAAGAATGAATTCTTGGCATGATGGAGGCTTCGATATGGAAGAATTTATTGAGAAAGATAGCTTCCAAGAGAGACAGGAGGAGAGACCAGAAAGTAGGCTGCCTG
>PVIC010048920.1:0-13179 GCA_004025085.1 Thryonomys swinderianus
AAGAAATGTTCAATGTCACTGGTCATTTGAGAGATGCAAATGAAAACAACACTGAGATTTCATCTCATGCCACAAAGAATGGCTGCTATCATGAAATCAACCAACAGTAAATGCTGACAGGTCTATGCGAAGAGAGGAGCCCTTCTCCACTGGTGGTGGGAATGTAGACTGGTGCCACCGCTATGGAGATCACTGTGGAGATTCCTCAAAAAGCGAGGATGAGAGGGTTCCATTTTACCCTTCTATTTCCCTGATAGATATATACACCAAAAAAAAAAATTTAAAGAATCGTATCACAGCAACCTATGTGCACTCATGTTTATAGCATCTCAGTTTGTAATAGCTAAATCTTGGAACAGCCCAAATGCCCATCAACAGGAGACTGAATAGATGTATTTGATTTTTTAAGAAAATACAGTGGAGTATTACTCGGCCATAAACAATGATAAATTTGAGTTATTCATACTCAAATGGACGCACCTTGAGTACATACTCATAAGTGAAATAAATAGGACACAGATGTGTAAATGCCATATCATTTTCCTAGTACAAGAAACTGAAGGTGTAAATGAGTTCCAAAAACTATGATAGGTATTTTGAAATGTAAAGAAAATGTTCAAAGATAAAGGGACAGAAAAGCAGGGGAAAATAAAGAAGAGAAAGAAAAATGTGATGGTAAAAAGAAAGGAAACAAAGCTTGTGTGTATCAGGGGGACGGGATCATAGGAAGGACAGGGGAATAAGAGAAAATGAGGATCAACATGTGTCCTATACAGGTACAAATGCTCAATGTTGAATGTGATCATAATGTACGTATAAAATGTACCAATAAAATCAAATTTTTAAAGAGCAAAAAAAATGGTAAAGTATTGCCTGGAACGACCATTTTTAAAGAAACTTCCCAAATAAAAAAAACCTTCCAGCCTCAGTGGAAGTGGGAACAGAATCTAGAGTTAGAGCGGACCCGCAGACGTGAAGACCGCGGAGAGAGCGCGAGCCCTCGCCCGGCTCGGCCCAGGCGCGCCCGCCGCAGCCATGCCGCCGGCCGCGGGGCCCCGAAGGGCCCGGGAACTCGGTTGAAGATGTTAGGGCATTCGGCACATACCCACATTTTCTAAGGGTCCTCTTATTATTTGGTTAAGTACTTAACATGTAGGCTTAGTTCTTGTACAGAATCAGAGCATAGAAATATCTTCCAAAATATAAAAAAAATGAATTAACTTCACTGAATGAGCTTCTATATTCCTAGAACTCTATATGTATGTCAGCCATTCACATTTAATATGCGTTTCCTTTTTCTGTGATATTCAGTCCTTGGGTAGAGAAACTTGAATTAGAAATGTCATTTTATATTTGTGTCTTAACGAACCAAACTGCTTTATTTTCTCTACTTTTATATCTTTGAGCAACTTTTTTAAAAACTTAAATGAACCAGTGTCTATGAAATAAAGAGATGGTAAACAAAGCGTATGATTCCCATAGGTATGACCTGGGAATGGCCCCTGAGGGCAGTGGGGTGGTGTTGGTGTCTGAAACCCTGGCCGTCATATGGCACCTTGGATCCCTGCCAGGCTGGTACTACTAGACTATTATAGACCCTGAGTTTTAAAAATTACAGTACCATTGGGCCAGAGACTTAGCTCAGTGGTTCCAGTGCCTGCCTTGCAAGTGCAAGGTCCCGAATTCAATCCTGGTAACCACATACAATGCTGGGTGTGAAGACTCACGCCCACGAGCCATCTGTACCACATACCACAGTGCCGGGCGTGGTGGCTCACGCCTGTCATCCCAGCACTCGGGAGGCAGAGGCAGGAGGATTGCTGAGTTCCAGGCTTGTCTGGGCTACAGAGTGAGCTCAGGGCCAGCCTGAACTACAAAGCGAGACCCTGTCTCAAAAAAAAATTAGAAAAATTACAGCATCATTGTCATATTCACACTGTACAACCTAATGGAGTGAGTTGCTTTTCCACTAACTGTTCCTTCCACTTCATGAAAAGAGTGAGCTACACGGAAGACATTTGAAAAGTGCCATTTGTCAGCCTGAAAGAGGACTGCTGTTGTAAGTATTATGCCTGGGAACCCTTTGCTCCATGCTGGAAGGAGTGAATGAGGCTAATTCTGGCTCAAATTAGTTCTATGGTGGATTCAAAGATCTGTGATTTCTATTAACAATGAATCAGTTCGGATTTTGTAATCCCATTTTTTAGGTAATACTGATTGTTTAAAGGTTAGAAGCAAAACATACTTCTACAAAAGCATCAACATACTTTTTGTGAATGAAAGCGCAAGAAGAAAAATTCATTTTGGTGGGTAGCTTTAAAGATAAAACAGGTGATGACGTGTTGGACCGTGGCCGGCGCGGCGGCCGATGCACGAGTGTCAGGGACGCGAGCGCCTGTGAGCCTCAGGCGGCGCCCTCGATCCGGCCGCGCTGTGCGCGGGGGGGAGCCCGGCTGGCTCCCTGAGCCGCGGGGAGCCGTCTCCGGAGCTGTAAAATGCAGCTCGTTGTAGGGGACTCTTCTCTCGGAGTGTGGGGTCCCCGGGAGAAGGCGGCTGCGCCAGTGCCAGTCCAAGGGGGGGGAGACATGTTTGAAAATGGAACAACTCAGAGAAAGAGAAGAAAGGGCATGAGGAGGCATCGCTGTTATGAAGTATCTATCTGCAAGTTCTTCGTTTAACGCGTTTTCTTCAAGTTCCAGTCTAGGAGCCCGCCAAGCGCCGCGAACGGGTGGCTGGTGAGTGAGGAGCCGGGACCCCGGGAGGCGCCGGGTACCCGGTCACGCCCGCTGCGCGTCTCTTCCTCGGGAGTCCCGAGTGTCCCTGTTTACGGGGCCAAGAGCCGCGCGGCAGGACGCCCTCGGGTCCCACGCAGAGCCCGAGCCGCGGCGCCGGCTCCCGCCGTGTTTCTCCCCGCGGCCCCGGCGCCGACCTAGGCCACGGCCCGCGGGACACGCGCCTGGGCCCGGGCACCGCAGCGGCGGCTCCTCCCCGGGCACCCCGCCGCCTCGCACGCCAAGTTTCCTATAGAAATTTTCCACTCTATAAAAGCTGTCCTACTTTCCAGAGCTCATCTGAGAGAAGAAAAGGAGACACCTTAAAACACTAGACACATTTAGCAAATCCATGAAGTGTTCATCAGGCTCTAGACGAAATGTGTTATATTGTCCTCGGCGTATACGCTGAAGTCCAGGGAAACCCCAGTTAGTTTGACTCCTGTGCGAGTTGAAAAGTCCAGAAACCTTGGGTGGATCCACCCTCGTGCCACTCCTGTGGCTGTAGACTCTAGAAATTTATGGGAACTAAAACTGTCTATTCACTGCTGCCAACCAAAGGATCTTTCCTATTTAAAAGTTGCTTTTTCTTTGTGCTGTGTCTTTAACCTCTTTATAATAGGATGTGACCAGTGTCTTTTTGGTCATGCCTGTGTGGGGTTGTAATTGTCCACTGTGTCTGGAAATTCGCTACTTTTACAAAACATGATTTTTGGCTATTATCTCACTGAATACCGTTTCCATGACTCTAGCTAGCCTGTGTCTTGATGATTTTTACTCCCCAAACTCCTATGTATAGTCTTTTAATTGTTCTAGATATGTTGCATATTTTATTTTTAATTTCTTATTTTTCTTTATTGCTGTCCAAATGCAATATGACATCTCCCCACCTTCAAGCCTTGAAATTTTAACTTCTGCTCGATCTAATCTACTGGTGAGGGTCTCAGTGAGGTTTTAGTTTGAAAATGTCAGCTTTACAGTGCCAATATTTGTGCATTTTTATTTTTTGAAATCCTCATCTTTTTATTATTCTTTTCTCCTTATCTCGTTCACTTGTTTATTCTGCTTTGAGTTTTTCCGTCATTTTGACAATCGTTGCTTTCGACTCTCCCGCTGGAATTTCACCAGCAGTCACCCCTAAGTGTAGGAGCACTGACACCTGGAAAAGTTCCCTTGCTTTTTCATATTCACAACACTGAGATTTCCATGTCCGCACCTCTCTGCTTCACAGAAGCACTGTGTGTCTGTGCAGAGGCGCCGTGGCTGGGGTGGGCTCCCGTGGGCCCGGGGCTCCCGGAGGACGCTTCTCTCGGGAGCGCGCCAGGGATCGATCGCCTCCGAGCTGCGTTTATGCGAGAAGAGTTCGCTGGTACCTCCCTGCGGCCCACCGACGCCATCTGCGCTCTTAGCGCACAGGAAGGCGCCTCGCCCCGTCTGTAAACCTCGCGCGCGGAACCCGCAGGTGGCTGAGGCCGGGGTGGTGTCTCCCAGAGGCCGGGACGTGTCCGCTTCTTCAACGCGAGGAGTTCCGGAGGACCGCAGCCCCCCGTTAGCTTGGGCGCTTTGCGGGCGCGGGGCCGGTGAGCGGTGTCTCGGGCCCGCTCCTCCGGGGAGGGCGGGTGTCCAGAGGCGGCTCCTCGCTCGCCAGCCGCGCTTGCCTGGGTGGCCGCTGGCTGCCGCCGCTCTCCGCCGTGTTCAAGCTGAAGCAGAGTCCGGGCCCGTGAGACGCGGCCAGGCCTGCAGCCGGGTCGCCCACGAGAGCAGAACGCGCACGAGAACGGTGACCCATCACCTGCGCCCAAGCGGGAGAGGGGGCCACAGGCGCTCTGGCGGGTGCGAAGCAGCAGAACCAAGCGCAGTAAAAGCAAATAGCAGGAGTGATGTAAAAATGAGGAAAATATAAGACGATGGATGTAAAAGGGAGGAAAAGGGGGACGACAAAAAAGAAAAATTAAGGTCATAAACTGAAGGGGCAGACAATGGCAGCGTAAAGCTGATTCCAAGTGTGGAAAGACAGTGCTGGTGCGGTGGTTCCTGCTCGTAATCTCAACGCCCAGTAGGCTGAGGCGGGAGGATGACAATTCTGAGGCGAGCCTGGGATGTATAGTGACCTTAAGACCAGTGCGCTACACAGCAAGAGCTGAGCATGAACAGAGTGAAACACGTGGAAAGGAAAATAAGTAAAATACAGATGCCAGAAAACAGGCTTGGGGAAGGGAAATTGAGATGAAGAGAGAACGCGTAACTCAGACCCTAAAACACACGCACACTCGGAAATCGGCCCGCGCTGAGGCCTTGGCGGCAGCGTCAGAGCAGGCGCGGGCGGCGCGAGGCTGCCGCAGCCGATCCGGGGCGCCGCGGGCCGGGGCTGCGGGTCCCCGGGCGCGGGGGACGCACGGACCGCCCGGTCGCGCTCCTCGGGGACAGGCCCGCGCACACCGCAGGCTGAGGCCGTCCCGAGGAGCGCACAGGAGCGAGCTCACCCCGTAGCTTCCGCGGGGCCGTCGCTAGGACGGGAAGGGAGACGGTGGCTGCCGGCGGCAGCTCCGCGCCTCGGGAGACGGGTCCGCACAGAACCGCGAGGGCCACGGGGCACGGCTGGCACGCGTTGCCAGCACTGATACACGAGAATCAGTGTGTTACTCGTTTAGAACAAACTCCACTTTAAGTAACAGAAGAAATATTTCCTCTGATCTTTTGTTTCGTAGCTTATGACAACGTCAGTTCCCCGGAGTCCAGTTGCCCAGAGTCCGGCTCCCCGGAGCCAGGCGCCCGGATGGGAAGCAAACAACACGGTCATAAACAGAGCCCCAGTCTGAGCCCCCAGAAAGGCACCTCGAACTGCGTCCAAACTCAGTGATTTGAAAAATTCTAGTTGCCTTCTTTCCTGAATTCTGCTTCCCAAGAGTCGCCCACTGCCTTTAAGGGAATGGCCAAATAGGTAATAAAATTTTAATTTTGAAGGAAATTATACATGCAGTTTACACATAATGGCAAGGAAATAATAAGGCTAAAAAGTACAACAGGTCAGTCTGGCTTTGGCTGAGTCCCCGCAGTGCTGGCATGTTACCCTCATTCCTCACATGAAGTGAGCTGAAAGGTGGAGAAATACTTTGAAAAGAATAAAATAGGTGAGCTGAAGGAGAGTAATTCTGATAATGACTTAGAGAATTTAAAGTTATAAATTTAAATGGTTTGTTAAATATACTTATGAATGTAGGGGATCTTAAAAGAAATATTCAGTGTGAAGCTATGACCTCTTAAAATTTAATCGATTTGTGAAAATAGGAAAAAAGACAGCAATATGAAAAACAAGTAAAATAAAAATATGCAACTCTTTGTAAAGATGTCAATAATATAGGTACAGGAAATATAGCCTGGGTAAAAACAGTGAGATTTGGAACATCGAAAAACTCTTTCTTGAAAGACCTACATAAGAAACTTACCATTCCAGAAGATGCAATAAAAAACACTAACAGAAAAAAGGGATTATCCCAGTAGATTGGAAAAATTAACGTGTTGTACAATAAAAATTTTAAATGATGGTATGAATTAGGCATTATCTTAGTGACAAAATAATCTATAGACTTCCTAAGCGCACTGTAAAACCCACATAAAATGCTCTCCAGCTTCAGGCCCTCTGTGTCCCGCCGCCCGGGGGCTCAGAGCAGCTGGCTGGGCACGTCTGGGCTGCCAGGGGCCGCTGAGTCAGGGTGATGGCCGGGAACAGGGGGAGGGGAGAATGGATCTTTCGAATTTTTGTTTTCCATCTTCTCTGACTGTACAATAGCCGTGACTTAAGATTGTAAAATAAAAACCAAGGAGAACAAGATGCCAACAAGACATCAGTGATATAATTGAGATAGTCCACGACGGCATGGTTAAGGCAATGCAATTTAAAAGTCACGAATGAAAATTAATTCACGTAAAACGAAAAGCACTGCGGAATTAGAACCATCGGACGTGTCTTTTCCAATGCCGTCACCACAAGCCAGGGATTCAGTCAGTGTCCTGCACGGGACACAGCCTAAAGAGCTCCGAGCGTCACCACGCCCGTCTGTGCAAAATTACGAGCGTGCCATCCTCTTAGCAACGATTGTGTCCTGCGCTCACTTTTCAGTCCCTGTGCCGCCTGGAGAGCGTGAAGTGTGCAGCCCTCGGCGCGCTCGGGCGGACGCATCGGGGCTGCCGGCTCCTCACCCCGCTCGCAGAGTCGGTGTCGCACCCAGAGCTCACCGCGCGGTGCACGGAAACAAAGAGCGTATACGTGTCAGTCTCGTACCTTCTGTTGTGTACCCACTTATAACATGAAAAGATTGTGGTTCTTTTATAAGAGATGTTATTTACATGACTTTATTTACACAGTTTATAATTGTTTATGATTTATTTTTCTTTTTGATATGCTATGTGCTACAAACCAACTTCATAACCAATAGTAGTGATGATAGGAAACTTTTAAGGACCTCTCCACGATAGTTTATCAGGTCATTGTATTTTACTAATTAAGGCCTATCAGTAACCATGCAGTACATATAAACTGAAATAATCACACTGTTATTAGAACTATTGATCAAACCAACTAACATCCCTCTTAGCTAGATATTTTTTTAGTTCTTTATAATAGTATATGCTTAGAAAGGGCAAAAATTCAATATATCACTACAGACCTGGGAATATTTAACAATATGTCTTTGTCCTCCCTCAAAATTATTTACCTTATTTTGTATTTATGTGTTAAAATATTTGATTTTTTCAAAGACTCCACATCCATAATTGTATGCTAACCCTCCGGCCCAAGACCTAGATTCTTAAGAAGGAACAGCAGAGTAGAAACGATGGCCTGAGGGCACCACAAGAAGCGTCAGAGCCCTGCTCTTAACAGCCTCAAAATTGCAAAAGTGAAGGACTTTGCTTTAAGAAGGAAATCTCAAGAAAATCCCAGAGCACCATGTTCCAGCATGGCAGCAGCCTAGGGAAGTTATCACAAAATGGCTGCAGACTGGGGAATTTGTTTCAAAATGGCGGCAGCCTGGGGAACTTTTTCCAAAATGGAGGCAGCCTAGGGAAGTTGCTCCAAAATGGCACAGTTGGCACAAAATGGAATGTTACAAAAACCTCCCAAGGGAAATTTGTCCAGACTTGTGGCATCTTCCATATGATGTGGCAGAATGCAAAAGTTGTCGGGTCGTGTAGGCTTCCGCCCAGAATCCGAAAGGAGGCCCGGGAGTCCAGGCAGCGTGTCCCCGAGACACCAACTTGTGAAACTCTGAGTGTGAAGCTATGAGTGTGAACTATGACCCTGGAGGGCCAGAGAAGCCAGGAGTGAGGGTCATCAGCGGAAAACCACAAGGAAGGAGCAGAGCGGGCCCAAGAGAGAAGCCACGGGAGCCACAGCCACCAGTAAGTAGTGTCACAAGGGCGGGTCCACCCAAGATTTCTGGACTTTACAACTTGCCACAGACTGCCAGGGAGGCTGGAAGTGGGATTCCGTGTTCATCCTCCTGGATTTTGGACATGCTCTGGTTCCATTCCTTTGCACCTCCTTGTTTCTAACTTTGGAATGGAAGAGTCTCTCTTGTGATGCTGAATGTTGGAAAAGTTTAACTTTCCCTTAAGAAGCTTGTACAGAAGCTCACAGCTAAGAGTTTGCCTTGAATTTCAGAAGAGAATTTGGACTTGAACTTTTCAGCAATGCTGAAACTGTTAGGATGGCACCAACATTTAGAGAAGGACTTAATGCCTTTTGCAGAAAGGACTGAATCTTTGGGGGGCCAGGGTGGAACATTATGGGTGAGATGTCCCCCAAAGCTTCCTGTCGTCATAGGCTTGATCTAGGGTGTGTGAAGCTGGAATTGATTCATGATGCAATGCGAGGCTCAGGGGCACTAGAAGGCTATAAGTGCTGCCCATGCTAGGAGGCTGGATAAGATAAAAAGCAGCAGGGAGCCATTGTTAAAATTCTCTTCTCTGAGATGAGCTCTAGAAAGTAGGACAGCTTTTATAGAGTGGAAAATTTCTATAGGAAACTTGGTGTGGGAATGTGATGAGGGGAAGGGATAAATTTGATACAGAAAGAAAATAAAAGAGCATGTATAAAGGGGGTGAGGAGGTGTGGGTGGGTAGGGATATGGGTAAATATGAGGATTCACTTGTGTCATATACTGGTACAAATTCCGTAATGTTATACATGATTTTGAGATGTATATAAATTGTACCAATAAAGAATTCAATGAAAATTTTTTAAAAAATTCTCTTCTCTCCCTTGTTGCCGTTGTTACACTGTGGGTGCCACGAACACTCTTGTTGCCTTGCTGTTTTCTGCCACCATGAACTGAAGCTCTCTGGCTACCTTTGCTGCTCTGTGTGTGCCAGGTTGTTTTTTCTCTGCGATGCCTATTTTCCATCCTTGCCTCTGAACCAGCTGATCATAGACTGAAGCTAAATAAACCCCTTCCTAGAAGGAAAAGGGGAAGGAAAAGGGGAAGAAGAAGAAAAGAAAAAGGAGAATGAAGAAGAAGAAAGAAAGAAAGAAAGAAAGAAAGAAAGAAAGAAAGAAAGAAAGAAAGAACAAGAACAACAAGAAGAAAAACAACAAGAAGAACAAAAAGAAAAACAAGAACACGAACAAGAAGAACAACAAGAAGAAGCATCTGAGATAGGCACATAAACCTCATTTCACATACAACATTAAGATTCAGTCTATCAGTTCTGTAACTTTTGTGGTGTCGATCATAGATTGTAATGTGGCCACACAGTAGCTCCTTTAAAAACATATTTGGGAAATAGAATACATCTTAATCAATTTTTTATTTATGCTGATTAATCTGTATACATTAAACTACACATGCCCATGAACAAAATTTTATCACATGAATATATTTATTAAGTTATTAGCTCAGTATTATTTTACTACTTTCTTCATTTCATTTGTGATGATTAAAATTCCTTTATCACTTAAATGTATTTAGAATATCTCAGCCTTTCTCTTTGTCATGACCAGGTTTCATTAGTGTTTTTTTTTTAATAAAATATCCTTTAACAAATGCTGTAGTGACTTTGAAATTTTCCTTCCCTAGGACATTTATTTTCTACTTTATGTAATGACCAGATCCTTCTTTAGCATCCTGTTAATGCTTGACTTCACATAGTGGAAGACAAGAATCATATCTGACCTGGACTCCTATATTTGTAACATACTTCTGGTTTGAAAGCCCAATCAACTTCAGTATTTTGTAAATAATAGGAATGGAATTAATATTTATTGAATTAGATAAGATATGCCACATGATATTTGTATTATTTGTTAACTTCAAACCAGATTATAAACTGCTGTTAGACCAAATATGTAGATAAAAGATTACAGATGAACAGAACTACTGATGTTTTCAGCAGGTAAAAGACATAGCCAATGTCAATAACTTGAAAGCAAAGTCTGTTTCTGTCCCACTACATTAATTCTTAATTTTAAATAACATTCTTAAATCTGTAGTTATGAAAAAGATGTGTACATCAGAGCCCAAATCAATGGAAATTCCATGCTCACTAAGGAAAGAATTTAATGTCCATTAGTTTGCGGACTGTGACCTTCACATCCTTATTCCTCAGGCTGTAGATCAGGGGGTTCAGCATGGGGATCACCACCGTGTAAAGCACAGAGCCCGCTCTGACCGTGTCCCTGGAGTTCTTGGAGTCGGGCACACAGTAGAGGAACAGGATGGTGCCGTGGAAGACGCTGATGGCCGTGAGGTGGGAGGCGCAGGTGGAGAAGGCCTTGCGACGCCCGCTGGCCGAGCGCATCTTGAGGACGGTGACCAGAATGAGCAGGTAAGACAGGAGAATGAGGAGCAGCGAGCCAGCGGCGTTCAATGTGGCAAAGACGAACAAGAGCAACTGACTGACAGAAGTGTCTGAGCAAGACAGGGCGAGCAGTGAGGAGAACTCGCAGAAGAAGTGATCGATCACATCGAAGTCACGAAAAGATAACCGCACCGCGGAGCACGTCAGCGTCAGGGAACAGGCCACCCCCCAGGAGTAGGAGCCCCCCACCAGCAGGGCGCAGAGCCTCTGGGACATGGCGACCGTGTAGAGGAGGGGGTTACAGATGGCCACAAAGCGGTCATAGGCCATCGCTGCCAACAGAAAGGCTTCTGTTACCACAAAGGTACAAAAGAAAAAGTATTGTGCTACACATCCTGAGAACGAAATGCTTCTGTCCTCTAAGACTAGGCCCGCCAGCATCTTGGGAGCTACGGTGGAGGAGTAGCAGAGATCCACGAAGGAGAGGTGGCCGAGGAAAAAGTACATGGGGGTGCGCAGCTTGGGGTGCATCCTGACGATCACAACCAGCCCCGCGTTCCCCACCACGGTGACGCCGTAGATGCCCAGGAACACCAGGAAGAGCGGTGCTTGCAGCGCGGGGTGATCCGAGAAGCCCAGGAGGGTGAACAGGACTCCGCTTCTGTTTCTGTCCGATACCGACATGGTTTCTGTGCCAGAAACTGACGTGTAGTCTGAAAATGAAACAGAGAGTGAGGACGTGGGAGGTGTGGTGTACTTTCCTTTTAAAATCTGGAGGAAGATGAAAATATCTTTTAGAATCCCTCTTGTTACTATAAAAGATAAAATTCATAGGTAACATTTTAAATAACAGCAATTTCAAACTTGAAAATACCAGTAATTCAATTGTGTACTCCCAAATGTATTTTTTGGTACTTGTATTTGGAGGAAACAGGTTTATATTTCTTTCACTTTAATTTTCACACAGTACTTCCAGTTGTCTTTTCTCAGTTCATTAAATATCATCCTAAAATTATTACTGATTATCTCAGTCTTACAATCAAGAAAGAACAGAATTTTCTAAGATCTAATTTATATCACATGTTTATTTATTGGCATTAAGTACCACTGCCATAAAAACTAAATGATTCATCTTTATTATAATTCTAGGTTGGGCTTTAGTCTGTACCTGTGTCTGATCCAGTGAATATGATTTCAAAATAAATCTTAGCTTTAATAAGTAAGTCCTTCCACTCAGGGATGCATAATTGTTCATCTTGGCACATTTCCGAAAATAAAATAAAATAAGAATTTACGTGGTTTACTTCCTCATTCTAGAGGTTACAAAATAGAACCCAGAGAACCTGGCCTTTCCAGTGACATATTAATGCAGAACAGTCCACATGTGTGTGTCTAGATCCTCAAATTCCTACTCATCAGCTTCTCCTCTGCCAAAATACGACTCTTTCTAGGTCTAGATATGTACACGTTTTCTTTATTAATGACCACATGTTTAACTAGTGAATAAAGCAGAGACTTTAAGACTATGGGAAATAAACTAATGTCATTTTAATTGTCTCATTGATATACTCAAGTGCAGTATAAAAAATACAACACAAGAGAAAGGTACTTACCAAAAATTCCATTCAGAAATAATTCACACTATTAAAGACTGGCATGAAAACACCTTTGCATTACTCAATAACATTCCAGTTCTACAGGACTGAACTTTGCCACCCCTCCTTCCTCACTTTCTGGTTGAAACTAATGTTGGTGTTACCTGTGAGTCTCCAGCCAGGCCTGCAGGCGGGAGGATTATGATCTCTCTTGGGTGAAAGGGCACATGCTTCTTTATATCTGTGTCTACAACCACAGAGACATGAAGAAAGACATTGTATTACTCCATTCCCTCGAGATCACAAGAGAAACAGTTTAAATTAATCACCGTTATCTTACGTAATCTTTAAGAAAATTATATATGTATTTTAATTGGTACAGTAATTGCACACTTTTATGGATATCTCAGGCATACACACAGATATTTTTCACATCTTTGTATTGGGAAAGTTTGAGATTCTTTTTATAAAATTTTCATTAACTACTGTCACTCACAGAGACTAAAATGTGTAGTAGTGGAGCACAGGGCGTTTCGCCCCCAGGGGTGGTATTCCTCTGTCCTCTCCGGTGCTCAGCTCTGTACATGTTTCCTGGGCAGGTGAGCAGTTCTTCTCCCTTTGGCTGAAATTTTTTTTGTTGTTAATATCACAAGTAATACTATATCCTCTGAACACAGATATTCATATTTATACAATATAATCACATTATCAGGCTCTTACTAATAATATAATATCTAAAAAACAGTTATATTGTTCTGGCGTTAAAACTTTGAATACTTCTTGCTGGATTGGATTTTGTTGGATTGTTCTATGAACTGTATTCAAGTGTTCCGTATTTCTGAGTCATTACAGGCCGGGGATGAAGACCCTTTAGACACCATTACGGGCCGGGGATGAAGACCCTTTAGACACCGTCACGGGCCGGGGATGAAGACCCTTTAGACACCGTCACGGGCCGGGGATGAAGACCCTTTAGACACCGTCACGGGCCGGGGATGAAGACCCTTTAGACACCG
>PVIC010048922.1:0-13347 GCA_004025085.1 Thryonomys swinderianus
TTTTTTTTTTTTTTTTTTTGAGACAGGCTCTCACTTTGTATTTCACGCTGACCCTGAGCTCACTATGTAGCCCAGGCAAGCCTTGAACTCATAGCAATCCTCCTGCCTCTGCTTCCCGAGTGCTGGGATTATAGGCATGAGCCACCATGCCTGGCACTGTGGTATGTGGTTATCAGGGATCGAACCAGGGACCTTGCGCTTGCCAGGCAGGCTCCAGAACCACTGTGCTAAATCTATGGCCCCAAACTTTAACATCTTAACTGCCCAACTGCCCTCGGGCTTCCTGGGAAACCTGTGTTTTCTGTAAGGACAAGGCTGGTTCAGAGCCAACCAGTCTTGCTGTTATAGGCCTCAGTTGGCTGTGGGTGCCAGCTATGCAAGGGAGAGCATGTAATTTCCCCATTGTGCTTTAGGGAGACTGTGGCACATGACTCAGTTTAGTTCCAAAGAGAAACACCCACCATCCTGCTTGAGACGTCTGAGCAGTGGGGTGACTCGGCTTAGTTTGCAGGATGACTAACCAGGAAAGCTATTCCAGATCCCCCACTACACCCACCATTGTCCCTGGCTGAGGGCTCTGACCCTGAACTGAAAATTCTTTTTCCTTTTTTTTTTTGAGACAGGGTCTCCCTATGTAGTTCATGCTGGACTCTAGTACTCTATATAACTCAGACCGGCCTTGAGCTTGTGACACCTTCCTGCCTCAGCCTCTCGAGTTTTGGGATTACAGGCATGAACCAGCACACCTGGCACTGTGGTATGTGGTACCCAGGATCAAACTCGGGACCTTGTGCTTGCATGGCAGGCGCCGGAACCACTGAGCTAAATCTCAGGCCCCAGTTGCCTATTTAAAAAAAAATTTTTTTTTGTTTGTCTGTTTTTGGAGACAGGGTCTCACTATTTAGTTCAGGCTCGCTTTGAACGCCTGACAGTCTTCCTGCCTCAGCCTCCCAAATACTGGGATTACAGACATGCTTTGCTAGTGGCTTTTTTTTTTTTTTTTTTTTTTTTTTTTTTTTTTTTTTTTTTTTTTTTTTTTTTTTTTTTTTTTTTTTTTTTTTTTTTTTTTTTTTTTTTTTTTTTTTTTTTTTTTTTTTTTTTTTTTTTTTTTTTTTTTTGCGGTCTACACGATTCTCCTGCTCCAGCTCTGGCTCCGGAGTAGGTGGGAGTAGTAGCTCGACCAAGGGTGCGTACCTAGCTCAGAAGTGAGCTTGTGGGAGGGATCCATTGCATTCAGGGCCAGGGAGAGACTCCCGAAAAGGAGGAAAAAGTGATAAACCCATCCAGGAAATGTGACTAAGCCGGCAGCGCAGGGCTGCTTGCTGCCGAGGAACCTGCAGGGGCCGGTGAGGGGGACAGTGTCCTCGCGGATCCCAGACTCAGAGTTGCCCCAGCGCCGGCCCGGGGGTTGGCCACGGTGACCAGGCGGGACCCGCGATTCCGGGCTCCGCCCTCTCGGCGGAAGGACCCCAGCCCGCAGCGCCGCCCCGCCGGGTGGGGCGGGGGTGGGGCCGCTGGGAAGGAAGCGAGAGTGGACGGGGCGGGCTAGAAAGAAGAACCAGAGAAGCGGAGCGGGACGGAGAAGTGTGAAGAGGTGAGGGCCCTGGCGGGACCCTCCCGGGTGACCCGCGTCCCCACGGGCTGGTCGGGTTCCAGGTGCCACGCGTGACCGGCCGTGCACCCGCCCGGGGGCTGGGTGGGTCCGAGTGGGACGCGCTGAGCTTCGGATGGGGGGAACCGAAGTGAGGCTTTGGGTTCACTCTGGCCGAGGGGCCCAGGTGCCACAAGGGCAGCTGGGGCCCCGGAAGGCCTGCAGCCCCCCGGAGGCAAACTCAGACTCGAGGTGAACTCAGACTTCGGGAGCGCCTCTGGGCAGACTGCTGGAGGAGTGGAGGAGCGATTCAGGACCGCTTTGGTTGGTTTTGTTTGTTTGTTTTGAGACAGGGTCTCGCTTTGTAGTCCAGGCTGGCCCTGAGCTCACTATGAAGCCCAGGCAAGCCTCGAACTCAGCATTCCTCCTGCCTCTACCTCCCGAGTGCTGGGATTACAGGCGTGAGCTGCCCTGCCCCGCATTGTGGTATGTCGTACTGACTGCTGGTGGGCGTGAGTCACCACACCCGGTGTTGTATGTGGTTACCGGGATCGAACCGGGGACCTTGCACTTGGTAGGCAGGCGCCGGAACCACTGAGCTAAATCTCTGGTCCTGTTTGGGGTTTTTGAGACAGGGTCTGGCTGTACAGTTCAGGCTGGCGTCAAGCTCCAGTGATCCTCCTGCCTCCGCCTCCCAAGGGCTGGGATTATAGGAGGTGTGGTACCTCACTGTGCACAGTCTAGCCTTGAGTTCAGAGGGAGGAGCTGCCTCCCGGTGCCTGCCAAGGGGCTGCCTGGGAAGGCTGGAGGCCCCCGTGGTGTCAGGTCTGCAGTCTGTAGTGTCACGGAGGGTCTACTGTGGTGTCCGGTGGACTGCCACGTGGGTCTTCATCCCCCCCTCAGGGACGGATGGGGACATGTGAGGGTCTACCTGTGGGCTGGATGACAGCGACGCCACTCCTGATCTCCCAGTCTGTCCCGCAGGATAGCTAAGTCTCAGCTGTGGAGCCAGCAGCCCCCTCCCCACAGCACCCTGAGGAGACCCCCCCCAGCCTGCCCCTGCCTGTCTGGTGCACCTGCTGCAATCCTGGGCCCGCCCAGGCCCATGGGTTCCCGCAGGCCCAGTGAGGGCCACAGCTGGACCCAGAGAGGCCCATCTGCTTCCTGCTCTAACAGCCTTTGTACCAGAAGGGAGACGGACACATCTGTAACTGTGGCACTGTGGCAGTGGGCACAAGCACAGTCTTCCTGTGATAGCAGTGCAGGACCTGGAGGGGGCCTGGTTGGGATGCTGCTCAAGCACGTACACTCCAGTGTCCTGAGTTCAGTTCCTGCTGCAGGAGGGGTGGGGAAGAGGTAGTCCCTGTAAGGTGGTAAGCTCCGCATCATCAGAAGCATGCAAGAAGAAGGTAGAGAGAGGAGCTGCGGAAGAGATTTCCGTGCTGGGTGGATGCGGTCTGTGTTGGGAGGCAGTGTAGAGCGGAACTAGATAAGTACTCAGCTGGCTCGAGGCTGTGAATTTCCCCAGCCTAGGGGAAGTCTGTCCACAGCACCATGTGACAGCGCCCCACTTTGCTGCACCCTCCGCTAAACCGTGATACCCAGACAGTTCTTCCTCCCCACTGCCTCCTCCCCAGCTAGCTCAGGGCCAAGCCCCCAGCACAGACTGGGGCAGAGGACCGGATTATTGTGGGCTGCTTGAAGAATGTGCAGAGGGACCTGGGGCCCTAGTGCTATGAGAACTGGAAGAGCAGCAGGGGCTGAGGCCGGAGTCCAGGACCTTTTCCGGGATGAAAGGGCTTGACTGAGGGTGTCGGGGTGGGGGGAGACAGGTGGCCTTGAGGCTGGAGGCAGGTACTGAGGAAACCAAGCAGAAAAACCCACTGAGTCAGTCATTCGGGACCCTCCGCAGGGGAGCTGGGAAGAGCCCGAGGGGCAGGGTCTCAAACACAGGGACCCAGCCCCCCATCTGAGTTTAGCTGGCCCAGCATGGTGCCCCTGATGGCTCAGCATACCAACCGTGAGGCCCTGTGCTGGACAGTCCACCTGCAGAATAAGTATGCATTATATGGAGGCGACCCAGTCTCCAAAACAAGGTATATGAGTGCTCAGCCCCACTTCCAACCTTTGGAATCGGAATCTCCGGGCCTGGGGTGTGAGCACTGTAAGAAAAGCTTACCAGATGACAGGGCTTTATCAGGACCATCACCATAGATTTGGGTCCACAGCAACAGGGAGGGATTGAGGAGCCTAACTCTGAGCATGGCTTGGGCCAGAGTGAGGGTTGGGGAAGGAAAAGCACTAAAAGGAAACATGAGGTAGAAGGAAGGTTCTGTTTAAACAGAACTAACAGGATTCAGTGGGGGAGGAGGGGTGAGACAGGGTCCACTATGTAGTTCAGTCTGGTCCTGAGCTCACTATATAGCCCAGACTCATAGGAACGCTCCAGCCTCAGCCTCCCAAGTGCTGGGGTCACAGACGTGTACCATCAAACCTGGCTAGCTTGTACATCTTGTACAATCCTGAGTAACAGGCACCCAGCATAAGGAGGGGCCAGGCAGCCCAGGAACCCTTCGTGTGGACCCTGCAGTGGCTGAGGGAGGGGTCTCACAGGCTCCACGGCACTTTCCTTTCTCCACTTCCTCTCTGGACTGTGCCCATGGGCTTGGGTTGGAGCAGCTGCCCCCGCTGCTACAGACCTGAGTCACAGGCTGGGATGTGGGCTCTTCATGTGACCCGGTGGGGCCAGAAGTGCCAGTTCCCTCCCGCGCTCCCCTTGCCTCCAGGCCCAGGAAGTGCAGTGCCAGGGCAGCCTTCCCCTCCCATGTGCCTTAGCACTGCTCCTGCCTCCACTGTTTTACTCAGGCTTTTCTGTTTCATTTTCCTTTATTTGTGGTGCTGGATCAGACTGTTATCAAAGCTACTGTGTTCAAAGCTACTGTCAGGAGAGCACAAACTTACAAGATAAAACTAAGAAGCCTGAACAACAACAACAACAGCAACCAAAAAACCATCTTTCCAAGTTTACTCATCTCTCCAGCAGCTCCAGCCTGCAAGAATCTCCTAATGCCTCTTTGAGTCTCTCCCTCAGATTCCCTGCCCTTCACCCCACAGTCTAGCTGGGTGGACCCACGGTGTACCTTGTGTTAAGTGCCTGCTGCTGTGAGTTCCCTCCGTTTTAAGTCCCCTCAAAGGAGCTGGGCTGGGATGAGAACATATCAGAGATAGCAAGTGAAGCTGTAGTGACTGCATTTTCTGAATTTTATTTTTTTTCTTCTTTCTTTTTTGAGACATGTGTTGCTATATCATACCTGTTGACCTTGAATCTGCTATGTAGCACAGTCTGGCTTCCACCTCACAATCCTCCTGCCTCAGCCTCTGGAATACCTGATTTATATGCATGAGTCGCTGAACCTGGCCATGTCCTGACTTTTTAAGCAAATACTGTAGTTTGTTTAAGTGTTTGTTGTCTTAGTTACTTTCTTATTACTGGGACAAAATACTCAATATCCACAAGTTAGAGGAAAAAGGTTTATTTTTGGCTTACATTTTGTAAGGTTTCATTGTAATTGGCTGGGCCTGGGTGGGGTGGCAAGGTAGAAGGGCACACCAGAGGAGAAACAGCCATGGCTTGGCAAGCAGGAAGCACTGAGCCTTCCTTCTTTCCCTTTTTTTTTTTTTTTTTTTTTTACTTTTTGAGACAGGGTCTCGCTTTGTAGTTCAGGCTGGCCCTGAGCTCACTGTGGTGCCCAGGCAAGCCGCCGCGAACTCAGCAATCTTCCTGTCTCTGCCTCCCGAGTGCTGGGATTACAGGCGTGAGCCACCACGTCCGGCATTCTTTCTTTCCCTTTTTATTCCATCCAGACTGCAAGCCTATTGGCTAGTGCCACCCATGCCCAGGGTGGGGCTTCCCTTCTTCCGTATGTCCATTGCTCACACCCAGAATGTGTTAAAACAGTGGATTTATCTATGATCAGATCAGGTACCTGTGAACCAGACACTCCCAAAAGGCACCTGTGACCACACGAGGTTTAAGGAGACAGCTAATTAAATTGCCCAGGCTGGCCTTGAACCCTTCACTCCTCCTGCCTCAGTCACCCAGAGTTCTGGGATCATGGATATTCACCACCACTCTTGCTCTGTTTTTCATTTTAATATCTGTAGATTCTGTAGCAAGATCACTCCTCTCATTTCTGTATTAGAAATCTGTATCTTTTTTTTTCCTATTCAGTTTTATTATTTGTACTGATTTTTTAGGTTTGCTTTTTTCTTTTTTTGGTGGTACTGGGGATTGAACTCAGGCCCTGTGTGTCCAAGGTTGGTGCAGCACCACTTGAGCTAAATCCCGTCCCCTGTATTGATTTTTTTTAAAGACTGGCTTCAGGGCCAGAGATTTAGCTCAGTGGTTCTGTCGCCTGCCTAGCAAGCGCAAGGTCTCTGCTTTGATCCCTAGTAACCACATACAACGATACCAGGTGGCTCACCAGCAATCAGTACCACATATGACAAATACTGGGCTTGGTGGCTCATGCCTGTAATCCCAGCACTCAGGAGGCAGAGGCAGGAGGATTTCTGAGTTTGAAGCTTGTCTGAGCTATATAGTGAGCTCAGGGCAGCCTGAACTACAAAGCGAGACCCTGTCTCAAAAAAAAGATTGGTTTCAGTTTGAGGGCCAGCCTGCGCTACATAGTGTGTTCCAGGCCAGCCTGAACTAGATAGTGAGACTTTGTCTCAAACTGAACCAAACCAACAAACCAAACAAATCCAAAACTAAATTTCATCCACTTTTCATTATTATTTTTATCTATTGTTTTATTAATTGCTGCTTTTATTTTGAATAAATTTCTTTAGTTATTTTGGGGTTTTGCTTTTTCTTATGATGGAAGCATAAGTCATTAGTTTTCTTTTTTAGTTAAAATATTTTTTTGTTTTCTTATTGCTTTGGAGACAAGGTCTTCCTGGGTAAACCATGCTGGACTCAGATTCATGGCAATCCTACTACCTCAGCCTCTTGATAACTGGGATTACAGGCATGTACCACTGTGCCCATTTCAAGTCACGGATTGTAGGCTTTTCTGATATAAGCAGATGTGTTTTACTTAGCTGTGTCCCAACTTGTGCCATAGCCAGGGTTAGGAGTCCAAAGCAAATGATAGGTGTGGTGACAGGTTATGGCTCAGGAGGCAGAGACCTTGTGTCCCTGAGCCACTCACTAGCTGTGGAACCTTGGACTTGGATTGGCTCAGCCTTAGTGCCCTTGCTCAGGTCCTTGCCCATGGCGGGGCTGATGTGCATGAAGGGTGCTGGCACTGGAAGGGCCATCCCAGGCCCACACCAGAGGCTGCTGTCATGGCGCTTGGAGTGACGATGGCTTCTGTCTTGCAGATCTGGACGCAGCATGTACACACCCATCCCCCAGAGGTAGGCAGTACCCGCCCCTCCCCCTCCCCCTTCCCATACCACTTCCTGGTGCCCAGGCCTGAGTGCCAGCTCTCCTCTCCTGCAGCGGATCCCCGTTCCCAGCCTCCGTGCAGGCTCCTGGCCTGCACATATGGCGAGTGGAGAAGCTCAAGCCAGTGCCCGTGGCTCCTGAGAACCAGGGTGTCTTCTTCTCTGGGGACTCCTACCTGGTGCTGCACAACGGCCCAGAAGAACTCTCGCACCTGCACCTGTGGATAGGTAAGGGCCTGGTGGTGGAAGGGTGCAGGCAGGGTAGGGCTGGCCCAGGTGTCAGGGCTCTTGCCTGACCCCCAGCCTGTTGCAGGTCAGCAGTCGTCCCGCGATGAGCAGGGGGCCTGCGCTGTGCTGGCCGTGCACCTCAACACGCTGCTCGGGGAGCGGCCAGTGCAGCATCGCGAGGTTCAGGGCAATGAGTCCGACCTCTTCATGAGCTACTTTCCTCGAGGCCTCAAGTACCAGGTCAGAGCCGCTCCAGGCACCCTCCCCGCGGAGGTCCAGGTGGCACTTGGAGCTGGGACCCCCTTTCTGCCACCTCCCAGTGGGAAGGGGTGTAGCCCCACTCAGGCTGGCCTTCTGGTTGCAGGAGGGTGGTGTGGAGTCTGCCTTTCACAAGACCTTGCCGGGGACAGCCCCAGCTGCCATCAAGAAACTCTACCAGGTGAAGGGGAAGAAGAACATCCGGGCCACTGAGCGGGCCCTGAGCTGGGAGAGCTTTAACACCGGGGACTGCTTCATTCTGGACCTGGGCCAGGTGGGTTGGCGGGGCACCGTGGAAAAGGGGCCGGGCCAGGAGTCCAAGGAAGGGGCAGGGGCCAGGAGGCTGGAGCCTGAGCCCTGGCCACAGTGCCAGGTGTGAGAAGACACACTATGCAGCTAGACCTTGAGGTCTGCAGTGATTGTTTCCTGGGCCCCACACATGCTCAAGATCACCACATAAAATGCTGTTTCATGGTTTTTACTTTTGGTATTGCATTTTTTTTTTTTTGGTATTGAGAATGGAACTCAGGGCCCTTATGCTCAGCCACATCCTCAGCCCTGTTTTTGTTTTTTAGTTTGAGGTGGGATCTTGCTAAGTCACTACGGTGGGCTTGAACTTGCCTAAGACTCCCAGAGTTCTGGGATTACAGGTATGTACCACCATGGCTGGCCATCCCCACCCAGTGCTTTTTCACATTTTAAATTCTGAGACAAGGTCTCATTAGATCACGGACTCACCTACAGTGCATATTTCCCATATGAGCAATCTCTAGATGACCCATTACACTACAGCAAAATAAATGCTGTGTGAATAGATGCCCTGTGCTGCTCAGGGAATAATGACAAGAAAAGTCTGTACATGTTTAGTAGAGATAGTTTTTGTTTGTTTTGTTTTTTTGAGACGGTTTTGGTTTGTAGTTGAGGCTGGTCCTGAGCTCACTATGTAGCCAAGGCAAGCCTTGAACTCATCAATCCTCCTGCCTCTGCTTCCTAAGTGCTGGGATTACAGGCATGAACCACCATACCTGGGCATTGTGGTATGTGGTCACCAGGGATCGAGCTCAGGACCTTGTGCTTGCTAGGCAGACGCCAGAACCACTGGGCCAAATCCCCAGCCGGGTTTTTATTTTTTATTTTTATTTTTATTTATTTATTTATTGCTTTTTGGAGACAGGGTCTCGCTTTATAGTTCAGGCTGGCCCTGAGCTCACTATAGTGCCTAGGCAAGCCGCCGCGAACTCAGCAATCCTCCTGTCTCTACCGGAGTGCTGGGATTACAGGTGTGAGCCACCAAGTCCGGCATTGTGGTATGCGGTGTTGATTGTTGGTGGGCGTGTCTCCACGCCCAGCATTATGTGGTTACTGGGGATCGAACTCAGGTCCTTGCGCTTGCGAGGCAGGCGCCAGAACCACTGAGCTAACCCTCCGGCCCCCGTGTTTTTATTTTGAGACAGCCTCACTATGTAGCCCAGGGTGAACTCATGGTGATCCTCCTGCCTCAGCCTCCTGAGTGTTGGAGTGTGCCATCAGGCCCAGCCTTCCCCTGAATATTTACAATCTTGGTGAAACCCACAGATGTGGAGGGCTGACTCTAAGGACAGAAACCAGCCCCTTGAAGTCCAGCCTGGAGCTTACCTCCCCTTTCTTCTGGAATCCTTTTTTGCTCTGAGTTAGTTGCTTGCCTGATATTTTCAGTAGTTTATTCACTTGCTCCTCCCATGAATCCCTGATGTGCAGCCACCACAGGCCCCTAGAGGCTCATGCGTGGGGGCACCCAGGGTGGGCGGCTCACGTGCTGTCACCCACAGAAGGGTGGGATGGGGGCACTGTGGGTGCGGGATGTTCAGGGTGGGGTCTGAGCTGAAGCCATTTGCCCCAGGACCTTGGGGTGGAGCTGTCATGCAGCTGAGGAACAGGGGAGGGTACAATCGGATGGAGACCCAAATGCGAGTGGGAACAGGAGCGGTGGGAGCACTGTGGCTACAGAAGCGGGACCTGGTTGTTGAGGACTGAATGTTTTTGTGGAGTCTCAGTGAAGAGTTGGAGCTGGAAGGTCAACTCAGGAGCAGTTTGGAGAGAGCATCTGATGTGGAGGATGAGGTGGAGGGCAGAGCTAGCAGATCTCACCACCCATTGGCGAGGCAGGGGCGATGGGAGTGAGATACTGAGCTCTGCCAGCATTACATTCACCCATTCATTTATTCACCTACCCATCCATCTGTTCAGAAATTCACCCGTTCATTGACCAATTCATTGATATACCCAGTCTTTCACCAATGCACCCATTTGCTCGCTTATTCACTCACCCATACATTCACCAGTTCGTTCATTCAGCATGCTCTTTTGTATCTAACGACCTACCAGCTCTGTTTTAAAGTGATTATATAGCAGTGAACAAAACAAAACCAAACCTTCATGCCCTACAGTTTAGTTTCTGGACAGGAACCAGGCTATTTTTATGGTCCTAGGGATTGAACCAAGGGCCTTTGCACTGAGCTATATCCATAGCCCTTAAACACTTTTTTTTTTTTTTTGCTTTTGAGACAGGGTCTCGCTTTGTAGTTCAGGCTGGCCCTGAGCTCACTATGGTGCCCAGGCAAGCCACCGTGAACTCAGCAATCCTCCTGTCTCTGCCTCCCGAGTGCTGGGATTACAGGCATGAGCCATTAAACACTTTTTTAAAAGACATGGCGATGTAGGGCCGGAGGGTTAGCTCAGTGGTTCTGGCGCCTGCCTTGCAAGCGCAAGGTCCTGAGTTCGATCCCCGGTTACCACATATAATGCTGGGCGTGGAGACACGCCCACCAACAATCAACAGCGCATACCACAATGCTGGACGTGGTGGCTCACGCCTGTAATCCCAGCACTCAGGAGGCAGAGACAGGAGGATTGCTGAGTTCGCGATGGCTTGCCTGGGCACCATAGTGAGGCTCAGGGCCAGCCTGAACTACAAAGCGAGAACCTGTCTCCAAAAAGCAAAAAAAAAGACATGGCGATGTAGTTCGGTGCCGCCATGCCTACCTGGCAAGTACAAGGTCCTGAGTTCGATCCTCAGTACCAAACATATGTGTGTGTGTGTGTATTTTTTTTTTAATATTTTCAGACAGAGTCTCATTAAGTTGCTAAACTGCCCACACTGGGCTTGAACTTGTGATCTGTCTGCTTCACCCACCGAACATGCTGGAATTGCAAGCATGAACCATGACCATTTGAGACAGGTTTTAAATATATGGTGAGAAGTAGTATGGATTTTGTGTGTGTGTGTGTGTGTGTGTGTGTGTGTGTATGTGTGTGTGTGGTATCGGGGATCCAACTCCAGCCCTGTGCTTCCAAGGTAGGTTTGGTGGATTTTTAAAAAAAACAAAACAAGGGGGCTGGTGGGCTAGCTCAGTGCTTCCGGCGCCTGCCTCACAAGCTCAAGGTCCTGAGTTCGATCCCCAGTAACCACATACAACGCTGGGTGGTGGAGACTCACACCCACCAGCAATCAATACCACATACCACAATGCTGGGCATGGTGGCTCATGCCTGTAATCCCAGCACTTGGGAGGCAGAGACAGGAGGATTGCTGAGTTCGAAGCTTGCCTGGACTACATAGTGCACTCAGAGCCAGCCTGAACTACAAAGTAAGACCCTATCTCAAAAAAAAAAAAAAAAAAACAAGGGCTGGAGATTTAGCTCAGTGGTTCTGGTACCTGCCTAGTAAGCACAAGGTCTTGAGTTCGATCCCAACAACCACATACCACAGTGCCAGGCATGGTGGCTCATGCCTATAGTTCCAGCATTGGGGAGGCAGAGGCAAGAGGATTGCTGGGTTTGAGGCTTGCCTGGGCTATGTAGTGAGCTCAGGGCAGCCTGAACTACAAAGCGAGACCCTGTTTCAAAAAAAAAAAACCAAAAAACAAGCCAGGTGTGGTGGCACATGCCTGTAACTCCAGTATTTGAGAGGGTGAGGCAGGAGGATCACCATGAGTTCAGGTCTAGTGCTTGGGAGTTCAAGAGCAGCCTGAACTATATAAGGAGAATCTGTTTGAAAAACAGCAACAACAAGCAAAACAGGGAGAGATGGCAAGTGGGAAGGAAGTGGTTTTAGAGCATGGTCATTGCCTTTCTCAGGAGTCTCTGCCATCTGCCCCTGCCTTCTTCTCTCCCCCCCTTCTCTTCCTCCTCCTCCTCGCCTCTGCCCCTGCCCCTGCCCCTGCCTTCAAGATTGTCTTGCCGTGGATGAAATGAGGGGCAGAGAGGGGCCCTGAGCTAGGATAGAACCCAGGTAGCTGGCTCTGACCAGATGCCCTGCTCCCTGTAGAACATCTTCGCCTGGTGCGGAGGGAAGTCCAACATCCTGGAGCGCAACAAGGCGAGGGACCTGGCTGTAGCCATCCGGGACAGCGAGAGACAGGGCAAGGCCCAGGTGGAGATTGTCACCGACGGGGAGGAGCCTGGAGAGATGATCCAGGTCGGAGGTGCTGGGGCACGAGGGCGGGGGTGGAGGGGCGCAAGGCCACTGGGGCCTGGCCCATGGCCAACACGCAGGGTGCCCACGTGTGACGAGCGGTGTGTCCTTCAGGAAGGGGTGGCCCTGGGCTTAAACGTTTCGGGCAGGAGTCCTAGCAGACCTGGTCCACCCTGGCTCCTGCAGGTTCTGGGCCCCAAGCCTGCTCTGAAGGAGGGCAACCCTGAGGAGGATCTCACGGCCGACCAGACCAATGCCCAGGCCGCAGCTCTGTACAAGGTGGGCACTCGAGACAACCCTGTACCAGCAGCCGGGGTCATGGGGCTGAGGAGACACAGGAAGCAGGAAAGTTCACGCAGGGCAGGAGTGAAGGGTGGGGACGGCCAGTGGCACTTTTCAGAAGAGATAGTGCCATTTTCTTCCATCCCTTTCTTGGTGAGGGTTTGAAGCCTCTGCTGAGTTCCCCCTTTGAGTTCTGTGTGCGCTCGTAGTTTGGAAACTGCTCATCTCCAGTGGCACTCGGCCTCTGTGCGCAGCAGGCGCGGGTGCTTTCCAGGCTTCTTGCTGGGCTGAGGCTCCAGGAGAGGAGAGGGGCAGGAGTCTGGGGAGGACCGGCGCCCACTCCTGGCCTCAGGTCCAGCACTGTGCTTCCCTCCAGGTCTCTGATGCCACCGGACAGATGAACCTGACCAAAGTGGCCGACTCCAGCCCCTTTGCCCCTGAGCTGCTGATACCCGATGACTGTTTCGTGTTGGACAACGGGCTCTGTGGCAAGATCTACATCTGGAAGGGTATGTGGGCTCCCTGCACCCGCCCAAGGTCTCAGCAACTGCTTGACTGATGGTGTTCTCTTTGCTGTCCCCACCCTTGAAGTCTCCATAGCACAGCCAGCCTGGAGTTCCCGGGGCCTGCCCCAACACGGAGCTGGGCCCCGCCCCACCCCCATTCCTGGGGTGGAGCCTGAGCTACCACCCACACAACCAGTTCCTGGTGGGTTTCCTGTGGGGTTCCAGGAGCACACTTGAAAACTGCTGGCCTGGCTCAATCATAGGCCTTCAGGGTTCCTGGGCCCCTGATTCTGGGATTCTGCCTCAGGTGTGACAGGGTCAGATTTTAGGTAAATTATAGACCATTTTATACAGCGGAGCAGAGGACTTGCAGAACTTGTTTTTCCGGGAGATTATATCAGCTGAAAAGAGAAACACTGCTTTGCAAATCCTGCCTAGCTTACTTTAACTATGGGGAAAATGGTGAACTCACACACGGAGCCTGTGGAATCTTGGGAGTCTGGTTACTTTCCCCTTATTAGCTAATTTTCTTCCTTCCTTCCTTTCTTCCCTTCTTTCCTTCCTTCCTTCCTTCCTTC
>PVIC010048923.1:0-13344 GCA_004025085.1 Thryonomys swinderianus
ATATATATATATTATATTAACACATTATATATATTATATTACATTAATGCATTATATATATAATGTACCTATAACACAATAAAAGAAAGAAATTATACACTTTAAACATGGCACCTTAATAAATGCAATACTAATTTCAATACTTTACTTCTACAACGTATGAGTCTTTCAGCCCTTACTGAGGGAAGGAAACAAAATAACCATGAAAGAATAGCAAAAGGCATTATGGGTATAAAGGTGGTAAAGCATTTGGGGAAAAACCCTGTATCATTTTGCGGGAAACGTTATTATATTGTTCAACATATTTTAATGTATCAGTGTATGATTGAGATTTCATGATGTGAAGTAAAAAAGTGTAATGAATTTGCATGTATTTTGGAATTTGATAAAAAATGTTGCAAATCTCTGTAGAGCAAAGGGGACAGATCATAATATAGTATTGTGAGACATGGTTTTCATGGCCTGAGCCCTAATCATACAGACAGTGGTGCCTCAATTCACGAACCTAATTCTTTCCACGCTTCTGACTGCAAACAAAACTGGATGAGACCCGAATCCGATTGTCCCGTGAGGTCAGAACTGAACCTGACCATTGAACTTGATTCAGTTTCATCCAATTTCATTTGCGACCAGAGTCATGGTTTGTAAACTGAGAACCCAACAGAACTGGGATTGTAAACTGAGGCACTGTAGTATAATATATCAAACAGAACTATTTCATTTGAAATATTTATATTTTTTCAAATGAAATATGCTGAGAGGAAAATGATAAAACATATGGTTCCATGAACAATGGAACTGATGTTAAAGAAATGCTGAATTCACTAAGAAAGGTTAACAGAGACTACATCTTTAATAACAATGGAGAGAAATATGTGACCCTCCCCCCTAAAATTTGCAGACAGGGTCATTATTTATGCAGTGACACTTCTCTCAAAAGAACAGAAAGAGAAGAGAAAATCTATGGATAGTAACAGAAAGTTGATTTAAATGAAAATAGCAATTAACAGAGGTCAGGACAGTGGTGGGTGAGGGAGGGAGGGAACCCGGGTGTACTCAGAGCTTGTCACGAGCAGGGACAGAAATATCGCCCGACATCGCGTTACCGTGTACACAGCACAACACACACCACGGTCACGAAACTGCAAGTACCAGTAATTGATTCGGAGACTACAAGAAGAATTCACGCACCAACTTTGTGTTATTTAGCATAGAGTTTTACGACACAGAGCTTAATTTACTTGTAAGATAAAAAAGTTAATTTTTTGCTTTACACATTGATCTCCTTTATTCTACTCTAAGTGCAACAGCTTAGCACTGATGGACAAGCAGGCAGGGAGCACGTGCCCGGCCAGGCAGGCGGGGGTTCCCTGCACAAGGGTCACTCAGCTGACGGCAAGAGGGCTGACTTCAGCGGGCGGCACCAGAGGAGGCAGCGTTCCGGGGGCTCACGGCTGCGGCCCCTGGGTACACCGGCAGCCCGAGCAGCACGGGAGGCCTGGGCGGAGAGCGGGGCGGGGGGGCAGGGCCAGGCTGTGGGCTCGCCGGGCATGGCGTGGAATCGCCACGTCTTTGGACTCTTGTTTGTTTATCCCTAATTATTTACTCTTTACCGTACACCAGGGCCTTGATTTCCTCACCTGTAACACGGGGTAAATGGTCCCCTGAGAGTCCCGACCGTGACATTTCTATAAGGTCGCCTCGCACAGGGACAGGACTCTTACCGATGAGTAGGAAGTGGCTTCTCCCCGAGGACGGAATTCTGACTCAGTAGGATGACTGGTATATGAAATCCGGCAATTCACTGGAAACATTAATTGACCAATTCAGTAAAAATAATATCATTTTTCTAAAAAGATCTTACTCTGTCTTAAATTCGTTTATTGAACTGTTCTTTAGGATTTAAACATAGTAGTGACAAAGAAATTCCCCCAAGCATAGTACTTTGAATTTTATGAATAAGAATGCAAACCACTAAATTCATTCATTTTGCATGACACGGGCACACATGCTTTGTGTCCGTGTCTAGTCGTGAAGATTCCATGGGGTTCAGAGCACTCAGGTCCCTGTATATTTTTTGGCTCATATGAAATCCAGGGTAATGAGCTTCAACACTACAAAGACTCTGGAATGCTTTCAAAAACATTTGCTTCCCACAAGACAAATTAGCCGCACCGAGCAATAAAACGTGACATTAAGCATTCAATACTGCCGTTTTTATGTAGTCCCAGGTCAGCAACAAGTGACCCGCGGGGCCACTTCCCTAATGCCCTTGCTCAGAGCGCGCTGCGGTCCTGCCCCTCGGAAGCTAATCAATAGTTATTTATGCCTTCTGGATGCCCAAGGAAAGCTTGGCTCGTAAATTGAACTTGAGGGAGGCACTGGGAGGCTCTGGGGCCTGCCGCGGTGCGCAAGGCCCTTCCGCGGATGGCCACCCTGTGCGCGCACTTGTGTCCGCGGGTGCACCTGCCACTTGTCACTTTTACTTGTTAAGACAGAATCCTGAGGGCTCGAAGCTTGCAGTTGTCTAGTGAGAGCCGAAGCCCTACTGTGTGGCCTCTGAGCGCGCATGTTTAGGCGGCCCGCGGGGTGAGCAGCTCGCTCGCAGGGCCTCGGTCTGCCCACCTGTGTCTGTGCTGCAGGCGAGCACCGCTCTGGGGGATGCCGTGGGGATCCGGGGGGATGAGCCGGGAGCAGAGGCACCTAAAGCCCCGCTTGGTCTCCGTCTGCACCCTGGGCCAGTGCGCGCCCGGTCAGCGCGGGTCTGGCCGTGGCCGTGGGGGTGAGGCGGGGCGGGCGCCCCGACAGAGGGGCGTGGCGGAGAAGCCGGCGCCCTGAGCTCGCCCCGCGGCTCCTGTGCGGACACGGCGGAGCGCTCGCGGCTCGGCGCCTCTTGGAGACCTCGCCTCTCCGGAGGCCGCGGCGGGGAGAGTCGGCGGGACCCCGCCGGCGGACCCTGCCCGAGCGCGAGCCTGACCTGGAAGGGCCGGGGCCTGCACAGAGAGCCCAAGGGGCGGGCGCGGGGGGCAAGGGCGGCCCCACAAGGCCGCAGAAGATCGTCAGGCGGATGTGGCCCCGGCACCTTGGCACGAGGGGCAGAGAACAGAGTGAGGATGGGCCAGAGGCTGAGCGGAGCGAGCCGGAACGTTAGAAAACGGGGTTTCCCGGACTGACTACCCAGCTGACACTGCGTAAGAGAAAAGGCAAATGGCGATGCTGCCTGGCCTCTGCGCTCCGGGATGCCAGGGGCACACCTCTTCCTACTGGCAGAGCAAGGAAAAGGCTGGGGCGTGCAGACTGAGTGATCGTGCCGTGCTGCCCCGCCCTGGCACTGGGCACAGCCCTGGCCTGACTCTGCCGCCGGCCCTCACAGTTGACTGTGTGCTCCTGAAGTGCCACCACGTCCACCGACTCCAAGCGTCCCTCAGCCTCCCTCTCGTCCCGAGCCTCCCTGCCTTGCCCGCAGCTGGCACGCCACACTGGGCCCACGGAAATGTCCGTTGAGTCGGTCTAGTGAATCACGAGTTAGCACACTGCGGGCTGTTCTCACTGTGGAGCAGATTGCTTGCAGGACGGGTCCCGTGCAAAATCTCAGCGTGATAGCCTGAAGCTTCATGTCCCCCAGATTCCTGTGTCGGACTCCCAGCACGGAGGTGACGGCACTGGAAGGTGGGCATCTTTAGAGACGACTGGGGCACGGAGGGGGAGTTCTCAGGAGTGTAATCAGTGCCAGTCTCCTGGGAGCCAAAGAGCCAGACACTGCTCCCGCAAACTCTCCTTCGTGTGCCCAGCACAGCTGTCCTGCCACCCGTACATCCTGACCTGCAGGTGGGTCTTTCTTCAGCGAAACATTTCATTCACGTTGCCCTTCTTCCTGGTTTGCGTTAACTCATCGCATGGAGTAGGCCTCTGTGTTGGCTCTGTTTTCCCTGGGTCCCCAGGGGTATCACCCTCGCGGGCACCACTCTGAGCCAAGTCCTTGGCGTCGCAGAATGGCTCTGGGCCGAGGGAGGTCCGTGCTCTAAACAGACCCTGATCCTACTCTGGCAGGAGGGGTCCCCGGAATCCGCAGGCGGGCAGGCTACAGGGTCCCGGCCACTGGCTCTGGTCGGTACAACACAGGGATTTCCACACTGACGGGCCGCGTGCCAGTCCCAGGTACTGCCCGGGCGGCCCCATCCACCCACAGCCTCCACCCCCGAGCGCAGCTTCGCTGGTCTGCATCGCACATGTGCCCTGCACCCAGAGGTAAAGCTCATAACATTCAGCAACATCTTATAAGGCTTTCTCTAAAGACCTTCCACATCCCAGAAATTAGCCCAGGCAAATCTGCTTCTCATTATTCTGATCATCAGTGATTTATGCACTCGTACTTGGGGGAGGGTAGAGGATCGAAAGCACGAGCCACTTGGCCAGTGTGAACCTTCCGGGAGACATGCTTGCGGCTCTGCTCTGGGGCCCTGGTGCCGCTGCTGTGGCCCGCAGCTCCGAGCCCACCCCCTCGGGCAGCACACCGTGGCATTTTCTCGGACGCGTGGCCCCGTAACTGTCAGTACACACGAAAACAAACCAACAGGGTCACCCCTCCTCCGCAGAACACAGTTGGGAATCCTGCCTTCTTCTGGTCACCCCGAAACGCTCAGGGGCTTCCCCACTCGCTCCTGCACTCAACAATCGGTTAGTTGAATTAGCAGGTAGGTAAGGAAGATTTGCTGGGAAAGATTATATAAAAAGGACCTACTGTTGAAAAATTTCACTTTTGTGCATATTTAAAAAGTTGCCTGTTTTGAAATAGGTTTAAATTATGTAGACACAAAGCTAGACATGAGCTTTTTTGCCCAATAAACATCTGTGTGTGTGTGTGTGTGTGTGTGTGTGGTGCACGCACAGAGAGATAGGCAGGAACAGAGAAACGGAGAAAGAGGGAGAAGCTTGAGGAACAGGAGAGTTTCACAGATTGCCTTCGCCACTGTGCATAATTATAACAGAATCTAAGGAGCATTTCTACTGGGGACCCAAAGTCTTGAAGATCTGACCTTTCAGAGAGGTGGCTGGCGTGCGTTATGGACCGCTAGACCCTAGGAAAACAAAGTCACTCTGAAGCCGTCCTCGAGGGCTTCTGTGATGTCTGGAGAGACAGCGGGGTGTCCCCTGGACTGCTGAGCCTGTGGCTGAGGCCTGAGCTGTGGGAGTCTGTCCTGCCTGGCCGCTCTCTGCTGCCAGTGTCCAGGGGAGTCCACACACAGGTGGGGCCTGAGCAGCCTGGTGGCGTCTGGAGCCGTCCGCAGGGCGCCGGAGGAACGGCGCGGTGGGCAGGACTCCGGAGCTCTCCCCGCCCGGCGGCCCGGCACAGGCCGCAGACTCGCCCCTGCAGACGCTGCTGGTTCTGCACGGAGGAAGCGGTATACGCCCGGGAACCAGGTTCTGGCAGGGGCCCTGGGGAGGAGAGGCTGGGCACGCTGCCTGGTCGCCGTGGCTGGAGCGCCGCCCACCGTGCCGCGTGTGATCGCGGCGAGAGGACATGCCGGCCTGGCCCAGCCCTGCTGGCACAGACAGGCCCACCCTTGCGCTCTAGTCCACAGAACAGCACTTCCTGCGCTCACAGGAAGAAGCAGGTGCGGCTCCCCGCATGGCACTGAGCCCGGCAGTGTGACCGGCCTTTCCGAGCATCTGTGCCATCCTGGAGTCCAAAACAGCTTATGACTTCACTTTTAAAACTTCTTTGTTTATTTGTTTATTTGTTTTGGCTTTTGAGTCAGGGCATTCTGTATAGTTCAGCTGGCCTCAAATTCATCATGTAGCCCAGGCTGGCTTTGAACTCGAGCCAAGCCTTGGGCCTCTGCCTGCTGAACGCCGGGATGGCAGGCGTGAGTCACCGCGCCCGGCTCCCCGCACATGACTTCAAATAACACGCTCGACAGGACGACAGGGAGGCAAGCACAAGGCGCCCCTGGGTGAGGACTCCTGGGCGGGTAAGCGAGAGAAGCCGCGCTTGGGGCAGACTGAACCGCCGGCCCCGTCGCTCTGTCCCTCTGCCTGGCCCATGGGAGGTCCTGTGAGCCTGTTTTCTGCTGCTGCTCAGCTTCCCACATGGCAGCGCCTTCCCGCATAGACTTGCTGCCTTTAAGAGCCGGGCTCGGAGTCCCGGCCACCTCCAGAGCAGGGGTTGGGTGAGCGTAGGCTGCACTCCCTGGGGCACGCTCCAGGGGGCGCTGTGCTTCCTGCCCCTTCTAGCTGCAGAGCCGGCCACATTCCGCTGACTGCGGCGCCTTCCCCTGAGTTCAGAGGCAACGGGACCCGTCCCTTGTCCCCTGCATCATGTCGAGCCCTTTCCTTCTCCGCTCTTCAGACTCCTGCACTATCCTGGGTCTGCCGAGACCATCAGAATCCTCACACTATCTTAAGGTCAGAGGATTAGCAACCTCAATTCCATCTTCTGTCTTAAATCCCTTTTGTGTGAAACCCAATATATTCACAGGATTAAGGCTTGGCCTTTCGGATATTATTTTTCTGGGCCAATTAAGCCCTCCTTGCCCCAGCCATTCAGTTATGTCGGGTTTACGAGGAGGAATCAGTCTCAGGGGCTTCCTGGTCCCGAAGACACTGCAGGCAAAAGTAATAACAAAGGATGGGGTGTGAGAGTGGTAGAAATAGCCTCAGACAGAGTCAGAGAGCTCATCCGGCTTCTGCTGGAGGCAGCGAAGGGCCTCCCGGGGCAGGCCACAGGCTTGACCCTAACAGGTTAAAAGGCTTCTGCTGGGTAAAGCGGAGAGCGTTCGAGTCCACCATTTCCCTAACTTGCCCAAACATGGCAGCAGCAGTCTTTGCTCTGTAATCAGCTAGCGAAATCTCCCGATAGCCGCGAAGGGACGGGCGCGGGACGGAGAGCTTGCTTTTCATCTACCGAACACAGGCCGAGGCCTGGCGTCACGGGCTGAGGGGAAGCCGCAGCATGCGTGTGAAAAACGCTCGCGAGCTGAGCTTGTGAACCTGTCCAGAGAGGTGATGCTTGTCAGGCCCCGAGAGCTACGGAAGAGAACAAATCTTCCATCTCCCCAAACTCCTGATGAACAACAGATGCTGCCCTGAAGTTTG
Organism: Thryonomys swinderianus; assembly: GCA_004025085.1. NCBI lineage: Eukaryota > Metazoa > Chordata > Mammalia > Rodentia > Thryonomyidae > Thryonomys > Thryonomys swinderianus. The sequence continues at coordinate 7,096 of PVIC010048923.1, forward strand.
TCATCACGAGCGAAGCAGTGGAAAATCTTCAGCTCAGCGGCCTGGGTGCGGTTCCGGGGGGAGAAGCCCTGCCGTGCGGGGGAGCTGCGCACCCAGCCGGGGCCCCCACAGCCGCCCGGCCTCTGCCCGGGAAGGGGCTGCGGCTGGTCCCGCTCCGGCCCCTCTGCTGGTCCCATCCCGCGCGAGGGGGCGTTTCAAGTTCTTACGAGCCATCACGGAAGCTTGGCATCATTCGTTTGCTCTTTCTTGGGAGACCCTCCTACTAAATTGTCATAGCATTCTAGAATGACAATCCACAAGTTAGAGAAATCCTGTGGGGCCATAAAGCATATTTTTTATGAAAAAAGAAAGGTCTAAAGAAAAACGGTAAAGACAATATAAAAATAATCTAAATGTAATAAAAGTTTTATTCTTCAACAGGATATTTATGTTTCTCAGCTCATCTGATTCTTACAGTCGTCTTGCAAGGAAAATACTACTTTCATGCTCCCTTAAAAGGCGGGAGCAGGGGGGCACGGGCACAGGAGGGTGCGGTGCCCGGTGGCCTGGCTGGACCCACGGCCCTCTCCACGCCTGCCGTCAGGAGCCGCACCGCTTTTCCTCCAGGCATCCCGACACCACTAGAGAACCGCATTTGTGTGCAAGTCGGGCCCGAAGAGCTTCTTCAATCTGAGAATCGGGGCTTTTCAAGGCCTCCCCGGTGTACTCGTCTCCTTCAGAGCCTGGTCAGTTCTTTATCCTTCTCCGTCAAGTTCATTCTTGAATGGGAATGTGATCCCCAGCCTTTCTGCCATTTTCCCCGCCGTGGTCGGCATTTCTGCCGGGAACCTTGCCTTTCCAGCTGGCTTCTCCATGTGAAGACGATGGTCACACCTGCCGCCTCATCTTCCGGAACATTCCAGGGACGGAATGTGTGTGAGTGACTGATTCAAACAGTGACCCGCAGCTCCCGGGGAACAGCAGGGTTTCGTGTGCTCACCCTGGGCGCTGCTGCAGGCCAAACGGGATGAGCAGACTAGTCAGGACACTAGGAGGCAGGAGGATGTACCCGGGGGTGGAAGGCAGACGGGACGGGCAACCTCTCCCGGGGCTGCCGGTGCAGCTGCGCACATTTTCCACGAGCAGAGAACAGAGCAGGTGCACAGCAAGGAGGCTCGGAGTACTGGTCACCGGAACGTGACCCTAATCACGCCCGTGCAAGTGGCCTCTGAGACCTTCAATCGTCTATAGTATGGAATTTCAACATTCACATTATTGTCAACATTGTGGAAATAAATGGAAGCTATATGTAAATATCAAAAAGCCTTCAGGCCCTTCACTTGAAGACTATAAACAATTAAAGTCCCTCTAATCATGTCTGAACATTATTCATGTGACTATACCGCTCTGATTAATTTATAACCAACACCAAATACTTCTTGCAGCAAGCAAAATGGCCCATAGAAGTGACCTCCTGTGACGTCGCAGAAGTGCTCTCTGTCATTGGTACCACTTGCCATCTAGGTGACTCGGGACAAGGAACTCAGCTCCCCTCACTGAGCCTCAGTGTCTCGACCATCAACTCCGCTCTACCGTCGGCCTCAGAGGTCATCCCAAGGACTTTGTGCCACTCTGGCAGCTACTGGGCACCATGTCCAGGGGGGAGAGAGGCTCTCTGAGCGTTGTGCTGACCCCAGCAGGACAGCTGAGGGGTATCCGTGGCTGTGTGACCACAAAAGCATAGCATTCAACATTCAACAATCTCTGCTCATGGAAGTTTTCCTTTCTCCACCAAAGGCTTTCAAGTTGCTCTGATGACAGAAGTCAGTGCCCCGGCAGGTCCAGGAATGGCCGCCATCACTCAAGCTGGTTGATGGCAGGAGCTTTCGGCTTGAGAGGACAAGGGTTCCGGGCACAGGCCACAGAGCTTCTCCTAGGTCTCCCTCTCGGAGGGCACCGATCCCCGGTGTCTGCTTTCCTTTGTGTGCCTTCTGGACTGAAATGTCTAAGTTGGCACAGAAAGACTTTGGCATCAAATGACTTATGAAATAGCATGCTGATGAGTTAAATGAAATGATTTAGAAGAATACCGATTAAATTTCCCTTTAAATACTCAGGGGTTTAGAAATTAAGCAAAACTGCTTGGCACGACTCAGTCTGCATTTTAACAAACCCAGAATGCTTGAGAAATTATTCAAGATGTTTTGACAAACAGAGAATGCCACCATGCCCTGCCCCATTTCCTGACATCTCTGCCCGTCTGCCAAAGAGAAAGTGGAACTGGGGTGAGCAGCTAGCACCCCAGGAGGGCTCATCCCGTACAATGGGGTGACCTGTGGCTCTCGGGTAGCGCCCTGAAGCTGCTCTGTGCACTTGAGCAAGTCGCACAGGTTGGGTCTGTGCCGATTCCGGGTGAGCAAACCTGGGCTGCCCGTGACCCCTCCTGCCCCAGGCTCCCCGGCGATCTCACGGCCATCCGAAGGCCTGGCCTTCGCGTCCCGCTCACAGAGGCCGTGGTGTGTCGTGAAGAAGCCATGCGGTTGAGCAGAAAGGCCCGAGCGAGACTCACCCGACCCCTGCTGTGGCACAGACCGCAGCCAGGAGCAGGTCCGCTCTGCACAGGAGCCAGCTGCCCTCGGCAACCCCTGTCGGATGTGCGGAGAGCTGAGACTCACCAGGGTGGCACCAGCTCCAGCCCCGCGGGCGTCTCGGGCGCTGCTCTTCCACCAGAGACGGAGACATAGTTGAGAACTTGTACCGATAGAAAACCTTGAGTCATTGATTTCAGTTCACCATACTTTTTCCTAACCAATATTATTAATTCCCAAATGAGGAATATGCATGTCCTATGTATGTGCACAAGTCTGCATGTGTACACTAATATATGTGTATATATTAATATGTGTATATTTCAATGTCTTTCTGCTCCATAGAGCCAGAACTAGCGGGAAACAACCCCTCACCCATCCATCTAGTTTTCTTAGTTTACAAAATCTGCTCCTATCTCATCTTCCTCTCACATCTCTGAAAGGGATCCACTAATTTCGGCCCGGTGGAGAGCAGTCCCTCTCGGGGTGAATTTTCCAAATGGCACCGCTGAGAAGGGCAGACTGGGCCTCGTCCAGGCCTCCAAACACCCGCAAACCCTCTTCATCACGGGATCTGCTCACCGGTCATCACTCCATCCTCTCGGACTACAAAGAGGCTTCTGGAAAGGTCGCCGCGCCAGACCTGCAGAGGAACAGCCAGCCAGTGGCCCTTTCCTGTGGGCCCGGCGCCACTGGGGTGCCCACCAGGCTGGGACTGGTGAGGCTCAGGGCGGCGACCAGGAGAAAGTCTCCGTTGTCTGTTCCCGGTCCCCCGACCTGGCAGCACGCAGGCCGGGCCGGCCGGGTTCTCCTCACGGCCGTGGAAGTGGCTCTGAAGATGTAAAGCCTCGGTGCGTGTTGCGGCACGGGGCCTCCACCTTCTCCCCTGGCATTTGACGTGTGTTGTCAGCTCTAACTGTGAAGCAGGAAGCCGCAGGGCACCCAGCGTGGGCGCATTGCAGCCTGCGGAAAGCAGGGACACAGCCGCGACGACCACGAGGAGCTCCGGACCGCGCACGCCGCGTATCCCCCAGGCTTCCCGGGCCGGGCGGGCACGGGGCTCCACTTCACGGAGGGGCCCGGGAGCCCCGTCTCTGTTCTAGCCGGCGGGGCAAGGCCCTCGGGCCACGGAGCCCGGCCCGGCGAGGGCTGGAGGACGCGGGGCTTCTCCGAGGCGGCCTCTCTCCGAGGCTGGACGCGTCGGTCCGCAGCTTCCCGCGGTCTCTGCCCGCCTGCGCAGCACCACCCGCCTCTGCCGGCCACGCACCGCGGCTGCGGCCGGTCTTTCGCGCCCGGCTCGCTGGGACTCAGTCGGATCCTGGGCCCTGCGCGCCCACCCCGACCCCGGGGCAGGCCGCGCCTCCCGCCTCTGCCCTCTGCACCGCGCCGAGGGAGCGCAGGAGCTCCTTCCGCTCTCGCCGCCGCCGCCTGCCCTCCGCGGCCCAGGGCGCTGCCTCTGCCGGGGGCCTCCCGGGGCAGCCCCTCCCGCTGCTCGCCCTCGCCACCCCCGTTTCTCTTCCGGCCCCGCTGCATCGCCCTCCTCTCCGGTCTCCCTCTTCCCTCTTCGGCTTGTGGCCCGCCCGGCCGAGCCTTCCTTAGGAGCCAGCGAGCCGCCGCGCCTCACCGGAGACCCTCCCCGGAGCGTCCGGCGCAGGGGAGCCCGGCCCGCCCTCGCTGCGCGGCTCCGTGCCCGCCGGTAGTGGGCGCCCGGCCACCCTGCCTACCTCGGCTGCCCTGCGGGGCAGCGGCCCGTGCCCCTTCCCGCCGCACAGGAAGCGGTCCACTCCCCAGACGAGAGCTGGGCCGCTGCCGACCCTTCTTTCTGTGAGTCAAGAATCACGAGAAGGACTGTGCCGGCTGCGTCTTCAGGGCCCAGCGCCTTCCGTGCGCAAAGGACTCGGCAGCCGCGGCTCAAGCCAGGCTCCCTGCAGCGGGGGAGCGCCGAGCCGTGCGAAGCCAGGTCCTCGGGGCTCCGGGACGTATGTGCTTTCTGACTCATCTTTATTTCAGAATGTGGACGTCTGGAAAGATCCATGGGGTGCAGGGGCACCCCTGCTCCGGGACATGGGCGTCCTGGGCACCTGGGCAGCCAGCGGCCGGCCGGGCGGAGCTTGAGCCTCAGCAGGGGCGCGGCTGGAGGCCCGGGCGGAGCTGAGCTGTCCGGCGGGGTCCGTGTCCACAGCCGCAGCGACCAGGGACGGAGCCGGGCAAGCCTCGCTCGCTCGTCACCCCTGGTGTTTCCGGCTAGATAGTCCTTCTCGAGGGAAACTGTCCCGGGCAGCCTTTGGCCTGTGCCTGCTGGATGTCAGTAGAAGCCTTGTCCTCGGACCCGACAGCCCAAAGTCTCCCCGCTATTGCCAGGTTCCAGGGGGAAGAGTGGAACCTCTCCTCAGCAAAAACCGCCTTCCGCTAGGACTGCACCCTCGGACAGTTTGCTGAATTCTCAAGTCGAATTTACCTCATCATTCACAACGTTTTTAAAAGACAGTGCATTGGAGAATTGGCAAAGAGATTCAGTCCTACCTAGCCCACTCCTGGGGTAATGCAGGTGATCAGCAAACACGGAAAGCAGGGAGGAGGGAAGGGCTGCCGCGTGACGCCCCGGCCTGGCTCCGGAGGGCAGCCCGGCGCCCCTGCAGAGCCTGAGGCGGGGGCAGGCCCGGCGGCGCCTGGGCTCTGGCGCTTTGTCGGCTGACACAGCAGCGCAGCGCCATCTCTGCAGAGGCACTTCTCCTGCCGGACTCCAGAGAGACGATTTTCACGTGGGTCTGTCTCCCGGGGCTGGGCTGCGACAGAGGTGCAGCAGGAGGCGCCGTCCCGGGAGGCCGAGGGCTGTGTCCGCAGAGAGGGGCACGGACCCCCCCAGGGAGACGGGCCGGGCCCAGAAAGGTGAGGCCGGCTTTCCGTGGGAGCGGGGCAGGCAGCCCTGGCACGACAAGAGCTGTGCGACGGCTGCCTGGCAGGTCCCGATACCCACCAGCTTCCGGGCGGAGGAGGAGCCACCGAAAGGCCCAGGCCAGACCCCGCGCGGTGCCGTGCGCGGCGTGATCCACGGAGACCTACTGCTCCGAGGACCCTGGCTTTTCGCTCTCGATGCTTTCTGGAATTCTCACCCCTTCACCAGCCGGCGGGTTTAAAGACTCTTCACCACTTTTATTAACTTCAAATCTGCCACCTCCCGGAGCCAGGTGGCTCAACTTCCAGACACAGAAGGCTGTGAAGCGAACAGCCTGTTTCATCCCAATTCTGTCTGTAATTTTTTTCAAAAAAGACTTTAAGTCCATTTGGGGTAAAACTCTGTACAGTCTTTGGTCCCTGGACTTCAAAGTGACTTTATCTCTTTTGGCAGGTTAGGCTACTAAGAATTCTGAACATTTTTCTGTCACATCCATTGCCAAAGATGCAATTTGGGAAAATAAATAGGGGTTTACAGATAGCAACTTTACTCTTCTTCTATTGATAGCCTGAGATAATTCATGGCTAAGGTTGGACAAATGCAAAAATGTGCATTTAGTTTGAGTTTGGACTCCTGCCCCCTGAGTATTAGTCATCTCGGCCTGGGATGCAAGCCTCTCTCGGCTTCCGCAGCTGGAGAACGTGCCGCGGGCGCACCGCAGCACAGCGAGGGGCGGGCGCAGGCTCGGCGCAGCGGGCGAGGCGGAACAGGGAGCGCGTGCTGGGC
>PVIC010048924.1:0-13351 GCA_004025085.1 Thryonomys swinderianus
AAGGAAGGAAGGAAGGAAGGAAGGAAGGAAGGAAGGAAGGAAGGAAGGAAGGAAGGAAGGAAGGAAAAGTTGAATATAGGGAATGAGTGTTGTAGAGAGGGTAGAGGAAAGGGGCAAAATGAGAAGATATGTCATGATGTACAAATATTCAATGTTGAATGTGATTATAATGTATGCATAAAATGTACCAATAAAGTCAGTTTAAAAAAATGGGCAGAATTTTGTGTAGAAATGTTTTCAACTTAGTTGCACTATAAATAGTTGCATTATAAAACAGTGGCTATAAAGAGAGTAATGCAATTTGCAAGGAACTAAAAAACTTTCTCTAAAGTTGTTGTACCATTTTGACTTCCCACCAGTAAACATTGAGTTTTTGTTGCACCAAACTCTTACTATTTCTCAATTTCAGAGTTTTGAAATTCCGTGTCCTAATAGGTGGGTAGTGGCATTTCATTGCTGTTTTAATATACCGTTCTGTGATTGGAATGTTCACCATCTTCTCATTTGTATGTCTTTTCTGATGAAACATTTGTTTAAATTTTTACATTCTTTTTAATTTGTAAGTTTTTCTTTTGAATATTAGTTATTTGCATATTTTGGATAAACATACATATGACATATGTATTTCACAAGCTTTCTCTATTAGTGTGGCTTGACTTTACTCTTTAATATTGAACTTTCATACAAAAGAAAGTTTTGATTTTACTGATATCCAGTTTCTCAAGATTCTTTTTCATGGATTATGCTTTTAATACTGTATTCAAGAAGTCATCACCACACATCAATTTGCATAGATTTTGTCCTGTATTATCTTTGAAGAATTTTATAGTTTTGTGTTTTACAATCAGTTCTGTGACCTGCTTAAGGTAATTTTTATGAAAGGTTTAAAAAACCAGTGCCTACATCCCTTTTTCCTTCTTCTTTTCATTGTTTATTTTCCTCTGCTTCTTTATGTGTTCCTTTCTCTGTTCCTCTATGTTTTTTATTGTTCTTGGTTTTTGATGGTTTTTTTGGGGGGGTCTTTTTTAACTTTGCTTTTACACGTTTTCCTTTGCCCAGTTATTCCATTACCTTTTGCTGGAAAGTCTTCCCTGTTTCCTTTGCATTGCCTTGAACTTTGCATCCAGGATCTTGCTAATATTGCAGCAGTCTACTTCTAGGCTTTTCACTGTACTCCACTTATCTTTTGGTCCACTTTTTACCAGTAGCAGTTTCTTGATTATTACGGATTTGGGCAAACCTTGAAGTTAAGTGGAGTGAATTTCTGATATTTTCTTCCCACTCAATGTTATAAATGTCATATCGGCTATTCCCGTTTTTTTTCCTTTTCATAAAATGTTACAATTGGTGTGTCAACATCCACAAGACAGGGTTTCAGGTATCATCTTTCAATCACAAAATAGTAGGATTTCACTGGCTAATGCTCACATACAATCATTTTTTCTTTCATATGTGGCAAGAATACAGGAGAACACAGGAAGAACTGTGAGCACGGACTCCAGAATATTCTCCATAAATCCAAGAAATTTAGTTTTTGTTTTGCCAATCATCTTACTAATACCTGGAAGATTTCCTGCTAATAAAAGAATAGATAGCTGTAGCATTTGGGGCCAGGGACCAACATGCTGAAGTAATTTCCATTCCCAAAGGCATGCAGTTTCTTTGCACCTAAGTCTTTGCCTGAGCTATTACCTCTCCTTGGGATCCTCTAGTCATTTCCCTGACTTTTTATCAACTGTTAGTCACCTTTAATCTCCTGTTTACACATTGCTCCTGCTTTGTCTATGTCTCCCATGTGTTTTGTTCCTGATTGTACTTCCAAGGAGCAGAACACTTTGGCATGCATTAGGAACTCAACACAAAATTGCTATTTGAAATGACATATTTCATCCTGCTCATGGACCCACTCCGGATTGCAGGAGCACACATTTGTACATAAATCGTGCATGAGTTATTCACACATAGACACCAGTTCTGCCTTCTAGGTCAGACTCCATAATACATCTCTGGAAGCAGCATTGCCCTCAAAAGAGTATTTAGCATGTCATCTCCTTGATCCGTGGTGCGAACAGAATGGACACTCCAGATTCAAGTCTCTCTCTTATTAGAAAAATGTCTTCCCATAGAGGAAGCCATCTTGCATCTCAGCACCCTACAGACAGCTGTTATCCATTTCCCTGGTGTTTTGGTTGCGGCTTCTGGTCTTCTGCTGAACGATTTTATTCCATTATTTATGATTCAACCTATTAAATGTCAATGGGAAGATTCCCCGGAAAGGTGTGTTACTGTGGTTACCAGCAGCTTTTCTCCTCCTGGGAAAAGTCTTCCTTCTGGGACACAGGACGGGCTTTCAAATCAGCAGGAACCAGACCTGCGGAAGCAGAGATGTGTGAAGGGCACAAAGAACCTGCTATTATTTCAAAACAACCTGGGCAGTGCCAGGAAGAATTCTAGGGTTTTCTTTCCAGATGGTAACTTAGGGACAGTTTGAGGAAAAGCTACAGAAATGAAAGGATCTGATTCTCATGCCATAGATATAACAGTGACTTTTTATTCTACTCCTGTCTTCTCTCACCTCCAAAAATGCATGTTTTATGAGAAAGTCAAACTGGCCTTGTCTAGAGACAAACACTCCCTACAGAACAAATGAGCCCCTCCCCCCCTTTTGGTTAAATTACAGAAACTGAAAGATCTATGATTCTCTTGGACAAAATCCTTTTGTTTTAAATAGTTACCATTTTTCCATGAAGAAATCAGACACCTTGTTGGTGTTTTCTTATAGTAAACATCAGGTCACTGAAAGGAAACAGGCCAGATGAAAGATCACCATGGTATTAAATTACTTCCATCTGCAAACGTTATAAATCCCGTGGACATAAAAAGAGAACTTACGGTCAGAGCTCTGAAGTGTCATGTTTTGGGACTTGAAAAAAGTCCTTCTGCTGAGGACTTTATTCTACTGCCAAGATTAAGAAACATGAAGTCGTGACGCAGTAACTGGACCATGTCAAAAGCCTTCTGCAGTAGAAATCTCACTTTCTCTTTTTCTCGGCCTCCTTTGTCCATTCACTTCCTATATAATCTCTTTCAAGTTTATTTTGGAAGAAATTATAAGAATTAGAGTCAAAGTCCCATAATACTAGCTCTCAACAGAATTCAAGGTTTGCAATTATTCTCTTCAGTTTTTCTTTTTACTGATTGCAAACTGTTTATGTATAGGATGTGATTCAAAAGGCTGCCTTTTAAGTGCAAGGTCATTTACATTTCTAATCCATCCATGTTCTCCGGAGTTACAGTTTCTCTAAACTGCATGATAATCTTTAAGCAGGATTCAGAGTTTTCATCCAATGTTATTAGTCTTTACTGTACCAGACAGCAGCGAGCACTATTGCCAAACATGTGAGCTCCTTCCTTTCTTGGAAGAAACGCATTATTCTGAGTCCACCATCAAAGCCTGGACACTTGTTTCTTGAGCTCCTTGAGGAGGATGTGGACAGGAGATGGGGTAGAATCGGATACTTCAGTCAACACTTGAATTTGCAACAAGTGACTCAAAGTAATGGGCCAATTTGAATCCATTTTGCTCACAATGCGCAGTGTCCGAGAGAGGACTAGTGACAGCAGTGGTGATGGAGAAAAAAAAAACTAAATGGTTTTTTCTAAAACTAAACTAAATGGAGGCAGAGGTGGCCTCTAAAAAGTGCTACGGCATATGACCTCCACTGCTGTGCTGTTTCAGCTCCTCCATTTACCACCTTAATGCCCTTGGATGGAAACTTCTAAAACCCTGCCCCAGACCCTTCATCTAAAACGAGGTATAATAATAGACTCCACCCTGTACTAGTGCTTCAAGGCCTGAACGAGTTAATGTGCATCAGACAGCTCCCTGCTGTGGGGAGAGACCCAATCACATTTCTGGGAAGGGCTGGCACCTTCCCCGTGACTGCACACGCTCAACTGCATCCTCAGCCTTCTTGCTGATGAATCTTCATGATACTCTTCTTAGGTCAATCAGTTAATGAAAAAAAATGTTATTGCCATTTGCTTAATAGGAACCAGCGTACTCTTCTGTTGAATGCAGTAAAACATTCTGAAACAAGTCCACCTCTAAGCTTCATTTTTCAACCACAAAACACTATCATGCTAAGGATATGTATTGCATTCCAAAGTGTACTTTCCTCTGAGGGGCTCCACTGCTGTCAGGTATCAAGTGCAAATGTTGCATCTACCTTAACAATAACCAACCTGATAATGCTGCCATATTAATTTCCATGTGATATAATTAAAGACTGCCCCACTGTCTGGAAACAACTACTAGAGTTTCTGACATCGTCTTGGTAAAGTACAGAGGTGCTCACGGCTGACACTGAGAGGAAGGAAGGAGAAATCGTTTGACCATTTTGTTTTTACCTCTGAGTTCTCAGACGTGCCCCAGGGAAAGACGAGCAGGCAGCACTTAGAAGTTCACAAAGATGACATGGTTCTTCAACTCCTGAAAACACAGGGCAAAGGTGAGCGCTCCATTTGGCTTCTGTCCACACAGCCCGAAGGTATCATGAAGTGGCTGTCAGGGAGAAAAGAGCAGGGTCGAGCGCATCACGGCTATTGAGAACAAGGCTCCGTGTTTAAGATTCAGAAGGTCGTGGGGGAAGTAGCAACACCAGAATCTTTCTTTGATTTTTTTCCTTTCCTAAGATATTTTCTCACCATTTCTGAGGGGCCCAAGCAAGAGTAAAGATGATATTGATAAAAAGTTCTCACTAGTGAGAGGAAGTCCATGTGGTTTGCCTGCCTTACATAGCTCTTCCTAAAAAAGGAAGACAGCTGTGTGGGGAAGAGAGGCCCAGTCGGCTGTGGCCAGTAGCTCCAGGCCACTAATTACAGTCTTAGAGGCAAGGAGAAGGCAAATTCCTTCACATCTGTCTCACATCCTTCAGTATCTTTAATTTCTTCCAAAGATAGACTGTTTCACATGACCTCACATTAACCTAGAAGAATCGATAGTTCACTGTCTCTATGAAATCATTAGCACCATTTTGGCTGATAGACAGCAGGACATGAGCCTACTGAGGAGTGCTAGGTGAATCTCCAGCTGCAGAGAGCAGTGGGACACATAATCCGATAACCAGTTAACTGGAGAAGCTGCTCTCACCCACAGCGGGGTGTTGGTGCTGTAGACACCTGTGAGACTGGAAAGCATCAGAGCAGTCATTCACGGCAGAAGCCCAGACTAACTCAGCTGGAAGGTAAACTTATTTTGTCTTCAAGACAGCAATCTTCATGCAGAAGTAAAACATGGTAATGTGACCCCAAGCGACTACCAACTTGACTGGAGAGTGTTGGGTCTGAAGGCAGAGAAGGACTCAGCCAAGAAAATAATGGAAGAGATGGACACCCCCAGTGGAGCCAGTGCAATGAAGCCCGGTGGTGTGTGGAATGAGATTAGAACTGTGCCATTAACAGCAACCAGATGAAGTTTGGCTTTTTAAACCAGGAGAAGGAGTTAGGGACCCCACCCTAGACTCAGGATAAGGCCACCGGGGAGTTTAGAGTGGCAGAATGATAGAATCTTACAGCAAAAAACAAAACAAAACAAAACAAAACAAAACAAAACAAAACAAAACAAACAATTACATACACAATAAAAGAAATAACAACAACGGAATACTACTTACATTTCTGACTTAATTTGTAGTGGCTTCACAGTTGCTAAAATGATGAACTCTCTTGGGCTCCTGGTCTGATAAACTGATGAAGTAGAATAATGAAGTCTCTTCCTTTTTCCAACAATCTGTGCAGGTTATGATTATAGATTTAATGTTAATATAAAATGGGAACTAAATATCTGGAGCCCACTGGACCTCATAATATGGTACAGACTTAATTCCAAATCTAGACAAATGTGTTTCAACCAGGTACCAATCTGTACATACAGCAATTGTTCATTGGTCACAGGATATCAGTAAATACCAGTACCAAAAATAACATGACATACTTGTTCCTGGTCTGGTATCCCTATCATCTATGACACAAAAAAAATCTTCTTATATATACATTTTTTTGGTAGAAAGTACCATTGAAATGTAAAGAAAATTTGATCCTGAAATTCTAAAATACCTGCCAAATAGTCAGCAAGTTTTATGTACTGAAAAAATGCACTTAATCATGATGGAGTCTGTTTCAAAGCACTGGTCATACTCATAGAAAACAGTACATTTGGTGCTTCTACCAAGTTTACTTAAACTGAAATTGGGAGTCTTCCTTGTGCAATGTCTTCCTCTGTGAAGTATCCATTGTCAGGTATCCTCAGGAGCCAGATTTCTTCCACAAGAAAGAAATTCCAGACCTGTGTACATTCCTCAGCTTCCAAAGCAGAACCAAAAGTCAACAACTGCTCCAGATGAATGACACATACACACATGCACAGACACGTGCCTGACAGAGAGAAGACTGGAGTGAAATTCCTTACTAATGATTTCTCTCAATTTCTTGGTATCTCTTCTGTATGTTCCTTGAAAACAATTATTGCTTAAAAGTCAACTATTTCAAGGGCAGAATCAACCACCATAAATACTGAAATCTGGATGTGTAAGTAAATAGTTGAGTCTCCATTATCAACTCTCACTTTCCCAATAAAAGAACTTGCCTGGGGGTTGTGGGGTGGGTAGGGGAGCAGGAAAACATGAGAATTAAATTGTGTCATACACTGGTACAAATTCCCAATATTGAGTGTGATCATGATAGGATGTGTATATACAATGCACCAATAAAGATAAAAAATTTTTTAAAAAGACATTCCGTCTTTAACTACCCATCCAAATTCACAAGTAATGTCAGTCTCAAGACAAAAAATCAGCAGAAGTCAAACATTTATTTTCTTAATTTTTTCTGGATCAAGTATGAAAATCTTTGAAGATAAGTTATTTATACTACCTTATCCAAAAATATAGAAATAGAATTAATATAGATGCCATTTTACTTATAAATTACCATCGCCAAACTCCCATGAGTACCCATTCTCATCTCAAATCTGTGTGACCTGAAACAATACTTGTCAACAGCTCAAGATGCTGAGGAAAACATGGTCCTTACATGACGGTGTTATTGTAAAAAGAGGATTTAGTTTGTACATATGAAACATTTAGAAGTGTCTGGAACACCACTTTTATTTAATCAAAATTATTCCTAGGAATTCAGTTGAGATTTTGTTTTGTTTAGCTTTGGTTTGTTCTATTTTACTTTATTTGTTCTTTTGGAATTCTAATTCTCCTAATAGGGTCTATTTCTACTTTCTTGTTTCCAATACTAACATAAAAGCTTTATCATTAAAAGGATCTTTTGTTTTGCCTCTGGTTGGAAGTCAGCAACAGCTTTATATAAAAATTCAAGTCTTCCTTGCAAAGGAGGTAAAGAGCAACATGATGCTGGACTCTCTCACATTAAAGATGCAGGGTTTTGTGGGGAAAGAGCAACTATGTAAAGCAATCAATGGTCATTGTAGTGCACCAGGTGTCAAAGAAAGGGTTTTAACCAGTCTTAACAAATTCATCAATTCAATTTTGGATCTAGGGGGAGGAGAAATACGAAAGTATAAAAGATAATTTTGTTGATTCTAACAAGTTTTTAGATGGCTGTACAATGAACAGAGAGGAAAAGAGTATGTCAGCTATTGTGAAATGGTATTACATTCACACTTGTGTTTTCCTCAGGTAATACTGGAAGGATGAGTCACTAGATAGACATGTGGAAGCAGCAGCAAAAATAAAGACAATAGAAAGCACTTGAAAAATGAAAGAAAAACAGGTAGATGAATCTGATTACAGATGAAAGAAAAAGCATTTCCAGAGTAGAGGTAAGTGAGGGTGGGTTAGGAATTTGTGGGTTCTCAGAAATGCAAATGGGTAACAGGAGTCCAAAGACTAGGAGTCCTGGTGTTTCAGCTTCATGTCAATTACATTCAGCCATCTCACTGGACAAATCCAGTCTTCTTAGCTATGGGATACACAGTGAGGCCCACTTTAAGAATAAACACGGAGCCTATCATCTAAAATAGAGTTACTCTGGTTTGCTCCGGAACCCAGAGAAATCCAGCTACTCCCATTTCAAACTATTAGCATTCACAGTTTGGTACTCAGAGAAATTAAGAAGTACCATTTAAAGGGGATCGGCATAAAAACTAATTGGAGAGTATAATCCATATTTTTCTGAGCTTTAAGGTGTTATAATTTAATAATCAGAGATTAAGATGTGTAGCACAAAGTTTGAGCATAGCCCTGCACATTTGCTTGGTATGAAATCGGATTCCTAGTCATCTCCACTACTTTCTTTGCTATCACAATTTTCTGCTATTTTTAGGTTGGTCATCAGTGTATCATCAATAAAATCCTCTACTTCTCCTTTGTCTTACTTCAGAGTTGTCTGTTCTGGGTGAAAAAATGGACCAAGGGATAAATTTATAGACTGTGTATGTAATTGACTTATATTTAAGTCTCTGCTGTTCAATATAGTGTGAGTAGAAATAAATTATTCAATGTGGTTTTTTGAATGAGGGAGTGAATGAGTGAGTAAATATATGAATTGATTATTGAAAAAATGAATGCATACTTAAGTGCATAATAATAAAAGTAAATCTGTTAAAGGTCTTGCTGAAATCATTAAAAGAATAGGTAAGGAGTCATGCATCGTATCTGTAAATACTGTTCCTGATAGTTATGATATGAAGAATAATGTCTGTATTTTACATAATTACATCAGACACAGTGAAATGGCCATTTCCATTAAGTAGGGTTGGGCTTCTATATGTATTTCTGCATCCTTCAAGAAAGTTTTATGTAGAAATTAGCTTTACCCTGGTCCTTAAAGAATATCATCCAAAAATAGCTTAGGATGAGAAGTCCAGCATACTTCTTCCTTCACTTCCTAAGCTACTCCTCTATGAAAAATATTTTGATTTAGTTGGTTCATTTCATGTGATGGCAGCATGAATTATCACTTTAAGCCAACTTCAGCAAAAGGATAGGAATTCACCATTAAAACAAGAGAAACCGAGACTATTTTGGCCTCCCTCTGCTTCTCTCAAAGATAAATGATTATGATGTCAGTGCAATTTGAAAGAATATTAAATCAGAGGCTGAAAATATGTAGCAGTTCTAACTTCTTCACATCGCAAGGCCTATATTCTCATGAACTCTGAAATCCATGATGACTTTCATTCTCATCGTTGTTCTCAAAAACCAAGTGTTTTTTTTTTTTCCTGTAATTAGTTTCCTGACACATTGAATGGAAAAATTTCTCTTCATCCAGGATGGTTTTATAGTTACAGATGACCACATAATTCTATTCCAGATATTTTCCAAACACAACTCAGATAAGTAATACACACTAGACATTAAACAGTCATCTACCACTAGTATAACAGTGCTGCTTTCTTTAAGCCTTGAGGCTTTTTTTTTTTAATTTTGCTCTCAGAGATTTCATCAACATTTTTTTTATTTACCTCTAGGAACTGTTCAGATGATAATTGCTGAAAAGAATCATTAAATCCATCTTTCTTCCAATTCTAATAGGAGGTAAGAACTGAAATTCATCACATGCCTATTTGTGCTAGCACATGCAATGTGTCCCTATGGTAGGGTGTGTATTGGAAGCAAAGATGCCAACATTATCCTAACATCTACAATCTGGATGTATAGCATCTTATGTCACAAAGTGAACTTCATAGATGTGATGAAATTAATGGCCTTGACTTAGTAGGTTGTGCAGAGGAGTCCTATGTAATCACAAGGGTCCTTGTAATAGAAAACAAGGAGAGAAGAGAAAGAAAGTTTGTAGTGATCTTTCACAAGCCAATGAAGGATGGACGACAGCATCTATATCTAGAAAGGTAAGGAATAGATTCTTTCTTAGAACCTCTAGAAGAAATCACTTCTTCTGGCCTCTTGATTTTAAAGGCTGGGCTCATTTCAGCATTTCTGATGTCCAGAACTTCAATAAAGTAAAATTCTGTTGCTTTACAGTACTGTTTGTGACCCTCTGGTACAAGAGTAATAAAAAACTAATGCGGTGTCTTCATACTGTCTTATGAAGGATTCCTAACACTATAACAAATAAAAAATGCCTCTTTTCATAATGGCACTGAAGACTAAGAGAGGCTGTCTTGAACTGACACTGACAATTAAAACTGTGGCTACGTCTTCAGTCCAGATTTATCACACCAAAAAACTCCAAAACTTTCCACAGCACTGGATAACCAATAATTTGGTCCAGGTTTCCTCTTGTCTACTCACGTCAAATGGACAGATTGCTCACACACATGAGTTATCTATCAGTTCACAGAGGTTCACTTGGTTCTGCAAACATTTCTTATAAGGATGAACTCTACACTGTGTGGGTTGTGCAGAAGTCTTGTTTTAATTTATAAAGTCTTCTTTCATGCAACTGCAACTTTTGGAATTGTCTGCTTTGCAAATAAGCAGGGAAGAAAAGAGAAAAATGTAAAAGTCAAAGCAAACCTCACTGTATCAATCCTGGCCCGGAACCTATTTTCCAGCAGTGTCAGAGTCTGCTAGAATGAAGGGCTTTTATTTCTCCTTTATTAGTTCAACAGGACGTTACTACAACACATATCCCCTTCTGCCAAAAAAGCTAGCTTTAGAGATGTTCGGGGAAATGATTGAAATGGATCCCTTCTCCCTGAGCTGCCAGGGAGCTGTACCTGACATCGTTAAGGGCAACTTGGCTTTCATCCAGGAGAGATGCTCTCTGATTTACTGCCATGCCTACTGTGATGCCTGCCCAGCCCAGCTCCCCACCTGACCAGTGGGAAACAGCTGCAGGAAAAGCCTGCATCCCCAGCAGCCTCATTCCAGAAGGAGGAGGAAGCCAGCCCAACATCTGTCTTTCTTATCTGTTAATGCACGTAGCACTGCACATTTTGGGGTTGTTGTTTGTCAAAGAGGCTTTCAAGCATGATAAGTCTCATTCCTGCTTAGGACTTGTTGAGATTCTTCTGCAACTCATTTAGGATCTTCAAAATAAAACTAATTCCTGCTTCGTGGAGCTCATGAAATGATATTAAAGCCAATGCACAGTGTAAAAATGAGTCCCTCCTAATCAGTTTCTTCTGTTTCTATTATAAAAAGAAAGTCACTGGGAATGGAAAGGCTTAAACACATGAATAAGCAGAATTTCTCCCACCATCACATTGATCAACACTTAGAGCAAACTGTTAAGAAATGTAATAATAATTATTGCTTTGTTTAGATTTTTCTTCCTCCCGTTTTTCTACTCTTCTTTTCCCCCCACCAAATGGTTTCAGTCTGACAGAGCATAAAGTAAACTTGAGCAGCCAGTGTGAATTAAACTTCTCAGGCTTGATCAGATGTAAATCTGGCCCCCTTAATGCAGTCCATTGTTCCAACATGTACATATGGAAGAAGAAGGATAGAACTGGAGAAACTGAAAAAAAAAGTGCTTGTCTATCAAATGAGTTCTAAAATATATGATCAGTATTGTGAAATAGCAAGAAAATATTCAAAGTGAAAGGGGATAAGGGCAAGTAAAGAAGGGAAAGAAAAGTTTTAATGGTAAAAAAAGAAACAAAACTTATGGGGAGATGGTAGGGTGGGCATGGGAATGGGAAAAATGAGAACTAATTCATGTTATGAACTGGTGCAAATTCTCAATGTCAATTGTGATCATATGTGTATATAAAAGGTACCAATGAAATCAATTAAAAACCAATTTTTAAAACAATTTTTAGAGTCTTGAGGAAATAATAACAGCAAAAGATAAGTCTGGAATTGCTATCTCCATTGTATTCATGTTGTTGGTGCTCTAGCTAGCTACTAGAGATCAGAGGCAGGAACAGGAGTTTTTAAGCATAGCTGAACAATTCCTTTAAACAGATGATGCTAATTTGGGGAGAAATAGGTAACAAACAACACAAAGATCCATTGAGAAAATATGAAAGGATAACATTAAATATTTTGATTTCTAATTTTTAAAATGTGCAAACCAAACAGTGTGGAAGAGAGATTACCAAAGCACACATGCTTCTAGGAATTATAACTCAAATGTCTCCTTCACATCTGAGAAACAATGCAAATTGAAAAGGGATGTTGATCTCCAAAATTGAGAATCTAGAAAGGTAGAAACTGTTAGAAAATGTTTTTATAAAATTCTGTGACAAAACCAAGCCCATAAGATGCCAGAGAGCATGCCCTGAAGAGATGAAGCAGCTTCAAACACTTTGATCAGTTTCCTGACAGCAAAACCCCTTCCTGTTTTTTGCCTTTCCAAGGACCCCTGTCTCTCCATCCCTTGAGCTATCCAGTGTTCAAGTGAATTCCACAGCCCCAACTGGATCTCCTGTTCCCCAGCAAACATTTACTCATTCCTGAGGACCCATCTCAGACACAACTTCTTCCATTTTTCAATATGGAATTAAATAATTCTGCCTTGAGTCATATATACCTGAATATTTTTAAATTCTGTTGGTTGGGAATCACCTTAAAAGATTTGTTTTATCATTTGTATATTATATCATCCAAAATATGTCCTATAAAGTCTGAAACCAAGATAACATAGATTATTTACTGCAAAAGTACTACATTCACAGATTTTGCTTTTTCTTTTCTATGACCTAATAGCATATGTATCCATAACTATGAAATAACTGATAGAAAATGAGCAAATATATGTATAATACTATCCAGTTGTGAATTTACTCTTAGTTTTTAGTATATCAGATCACCTTATAAAAGTCTTACAACAGTTTTACTACCTGTGAAGAAAAATCTGACTACATGCACTGCATGAATATAAGAAAACATTATACGCCTACTTCATAAATGAGAAAAATGAAACTTGTAAAAGTTAGGGTCACAGAGTTTGTAAAGAGGAGAACCAAGTATATTTTAATCCTAAAATTTCAATCTTTTAATCAAAGAATCTAATAAAAAGTGAACTGTTCTTAATAGCAACAAGGCAAAGATCTACTGTAAATCTGTTGCTAACTCTAACAGTAGCAATAATTTTTTTTTCTAAAAATGTAAAAGTAAAATACTTTTTAAAAATCCTTCAAGGGCTGGAGGGTTAGCTCAGTGGTTCCGGCGCCTGCCTCGCAAGCGCAAGGTCCTGAGTTCGATCCCCGGTGACCACATACAATGCTGGGCGTGGAGACACGCTCACCAACAATCAACACCGCATACTACAATGTCAGACGTGGTGGCTCACGCCTGTAATCCCAGCACTCGGGAGGCAGAGACAAGAGGATTGCTGAGTTCGCAGCAGCTTGCCTGGACACCACAGTGAGCTCAGGGCCAGCCTGAACTACAAAGCGAGACCCTGT
>PVIC010048925.1:0-13341 GCA_004025085.1 Thryonomys swinderianus
TGGGCTGCACTTACTGTGGGGTACTACTTTTAGTTTATCTCTCCTTTTAATATATCCCCCTAAACATCTACTACTCTCCTTTTCTCAACTCTAATATTGGCCAAAAGATATTTGTGACCATTTATCACCCAATTCATGAACTTGAGAATTCATGTTTTGCCACAATCCCTCTTCTGATAATTGTTAATGCTGTTGTAACATTTTTTTTTTCAGTTTAAATTTTCTAATCGCCCTCAGCAGGAAAACTCAAAGAGAATTGTCTACCCTACCATTACTTGAAGCTCCACTGCACATTTTTTGTCTTTTCATGTATGACACTGGCAAGACTCCAAGTAGAACCATAAGGCAGGCAGTAGGAAAATGAAGGTGTTATAAAAACTGCAAGAATGTTGGTGTAGTGAAACAAAATTTCTCAGTTGAGATTATTATACTTCTGTGAATTTTCTTCCCATCAAAACATCTGAATAACAAAAACAAAAAACAGAAATAAGACTACTTCTGAGTTTCAAACTTTACATATTATTTTCCCTAATTAATTTTAAATTTCAAAAATGAAATATGTGCTTACAATAATTTTTTAAATCAAGTAATTTTGTAGACAGAAGAAAGGACATTGCATGTTTACTTACTATTACACAGAATGTATAAACTTATTGAAATGACTGACTTACAACTAAGCTACATCTTAAAATTAATTATTTTAAATTGATTCTTTAAAAGAAACAGCCTCCTACTACATCATGATCTTCCTATTGTTCACTGTATTTTATCATTCAAACTAGCATTGTGAATTAGTGAAGATAGATAAACTCATCATAGTAGAAAACACAGGGACTGTTCATATTACTCCACATAAAGATATGGGGGCACAAAATAGAATTAAATGAATGCAATAAGATATTTGAAGCCTCACTCAAAAGACCATGCATTATCACATGAAATATTTTATAACCTTTGCACTTAACATTTTAAAATAAATAGGTTATTTGCAGTGTTTAATCTACTCAGGCTGCTTCTTTTTAGTACAGTACTGTACTTAAGTGCTTAGAAGCAGTAGTCAGATCAATATAAAATGAATCAGGACTTGGCAAAGTGATCTGGGCAAGTGCTTACTGCCATCAGAGTTCACCAGTATAAACGGAGTAGCATGGTCCCCAGTACCCTAATTTTCTTAGACAGCACAATCTCCATTCCTTGAAGGAAGGAATTATGTCTCTTTCACTGTTATGATGCAAGCACAGAGACCATAATGTAACAACTGGTGGATATTCAAAGAATAGCTATGAATAAATGAAAAAAGAATCAAATTAGTCAGTAATCAAGATGGTCAGGACACTGTGTAGCATTAGCAAGAACTAAATAATGATGACTATTATTATTAGAAATTCCGAGGTAATTTTAATCATGTTTTTCCATTTGCTAAAAGCAGTGTTGTGCTTATTATCTTCACATTTCTATGTGCTTCCAATAACTAACCTAATAGCAAATTCTAAGTATAAACATTTGGGATGATGAATAAAAATGATACAAGAATTTATACTTTTCAATTTGTATCTGAAGAGAGGCAGTTATATTTTACCTTTTAACAACCCAGTATATTAAAATGTTGAGAATTTTATTAAATTATTTGGCTATTTCTAAGTTATAAAGAAACTTTTATAGATATGCTTGATATGCATAAGACTGCCACAAGAATATAAAAATGAAACAAATAAATCTTCAGGTGCATCATTTTACAGAATCAGTTTGTAAATAATATATGCATCTTTTTTTTTTTTTTGAGATAGGGTCTCGCTTTGTAGTTCAGGCTGGCCCTGCGCTCACTGGGTAGCCCAGGCAAGCCACCACGAACTCAGCAATCCTCCTTGTCTATGCCTCCCGAGTGCTGGGATGACAGGTATGAGCCACCACGCCTGGCACTGTGGTATGTGGTATTGATTGCTGGTGGGCGTGAGTCACCACACCCAGCATTCTATGTGGTTACTGGGATCGAACTTAGGACCTTGCACTTGCGAGGCAGTTGCCAGAACCACTGGGCTAAATCTCCGGCCCTATATGCATCTTTTTAAAATGATACCATCAGCTACATGAGTCTTAAGAATGATTTTTTAAGAATCCCTGAACAACACAAATTCTGACTGATCTATAAGATTTACATCGCCTCTACATATATTTTACATATCTGATATTGCATTAATCAGTACAAGAATTGTTTTTTATCCTCTATGCAAAAAAGAAAACCTTGAAAAATATATAAGTTCTCTGCATATGAGAAACTTAAAATTACAGGAACTAGATGATAATATATGTTTATATAAATCTGGTTTTGCAATGGAAAGCTAACAATGAACTCATATTTTATGAATCCAGACATTTGATCGTGTGTGATTTAAACACTTTCAAGACTTAGTTTCTCTATTTTAAAAATTAATGAGGTCAATGGAAGCAAGTTACTTAGTTTATCTCTCAGCACAAAATAAAAACAATAAAAATCAATTGTACTTTGTGTCCTTATGTAAGACACATTAGAAATATATGAGTATATTCATGAACAAAAATTAAATGTAATTATTATGGAATGAGTAGCTTGTCAAGTCTTTTTCAAGGGATGTACACATTATTTCTAATAATGTATCAACATTCACTTCCCATAAAATTTCTGGAATCATCAAATAAACACAAAAGAAGAAGAGAAAAAAAAAAAAAAAAACCATGAGCTGGAGATTTAGCTCAGTGGTTCCAGAGCCTGCCTTGCAAACACAAGGTCCTGATTTTTATACCCCGGCAACCACATACAACAATACCAGGCATAGTGACTCACACCTACCAGCAATTAGTACCACATACCACATGCCATAGTGCTGGGGGTCAAGAGAGAGAGAGTATCCAGCAATTCTCATAATTCTCATTTTTTTCCTCTGCAACAATTTCTATTTTTGTACCACTGGGTATTGATATTAGTGTCTTCGTACCATGCTGCATCTACAGCCATTTATTTATTTTCTTAGGTACGTACTTACTTACCTTCAGACAGGATATTATTAAGTCACTAAATTGTCCAAACCTGGCTTGAATTTAAAATTTCCCTGCTTCAAACCAGCAGAGCACTATGCCACCACACCTAGGTGATAACACTTATGTTGTCACAATCAGTAATAAAGGTTTTGATTTCCAAAAGATATTTAAGCATAAAAAATTGAACATTATTCTGCATGTTTTCGGAATTTTTTTGCAATCTTCATTCATTATGTAGAATTAAATATACTAAAATGTTAAGATTAAGATTAACTAGTTCAATTAAGAGGCTATTTTATTTCCCCTTCAAATCTCACTTTAAAAGCCAATGACATATTCAACTTATTTTTCTGGAAATATTCAAACCATTTTTAATTAAACCATAAGGCTTTTAATATGAGAGGTCATTTTCCTTCTCTTTTTTGAATGGTTACCTGGCTTTTTAATGACAGCATTAGAAATGAATGTAGACAACTTTATTTCTTGGTTTATAATCACTATTAAAGTGTTTATTACTAAGTGTAAAGATTAGTTTTCTCATGATTCACCATTCTAAACTATATATCACCTTTTAGTTTGTCATTATCACTACTTAAAGAGCTCACATATCTGTATAATTTAACATTTATTCAAGCCTAAAATTAAATTATTTATCATAGACATTTATCATATAGAACTCATCCAGCTAACTTTTTAAATCTAATATTTATCCATCTTGGCACAATAAATAAAATATATTTTTATTTTCAGTAAGTAGATTATCCTGGTATTTTGTGACTTCAAATAGAAAAATCATGCCCCATCAACTTGACTGTTTTTTATGTTTTTTGGTTTTGAGACAGGGTCTTGTGATGTAGTCCAGAGTAGCCTGAACCTTACCAGACAGCTCAGGCCAATCTGAAACTCATGGTCCTCCTGCTTCAGCATCCTGTGTGCTGGGGATACAGTCATGGAGCACCATGACTCCCTTAAACCTGAATCAGTATGTGGGCAAAATTTCATTGAAATCATCATCATTCTCCAGTCCACATCCTAAGTATACTATTTTACAATTTTAACTCTGGCACCCTCAACTGTGCTACAATTGGCCTGAAATCATGAAAATCCCCTAACATAATGCCATAGTCTTCAAACATGTAGTAGCTTTCTACTATCCCAAGAGGATGCTACTTTGAAGGTACTGCTGGGTTTTAGTCAACATTTTTGCTGATAGCTTTTCTCTGTAGTTTACCAAGCATAGTGCAAATGTATTATTCCTTTTGGTAATTCAATTTACCTTCCTTCTCTGTTTCCAAAACTTAAATTTTGCATTACAAGCTATCATTTATTATATTTATAATTAATGCACCAAAATGTTACATGTGTTTACTGAGTGGAAAAGGAGTACAAAACAGAGAAGCATTTGAATATCTACATCACAGGCTCCCAGTCCTTCCCTGATCTGTTTCTCCAGAACTGTTTCACTCTGGCCATTGCCCTTCCCTTACTGTCAATTTTATCTTTCATACATGAAAATGGATAAAATTAATTCTTGATACTCTTACAAATACAAAAGGAACTCTAACCCTCTTTTAAAATTTGCTATAGAGGTCTCTACAAAGGTTACTGTACCAGTGACTTTCTCATTATTGGAACAAAATACCTGATACCCACAATTAAAGGACAGATTTACTTGGTTCACAATTTCAGAGGTTTCAGTGCATGGTAACTTGCTTCAGGGAAGAATTCACATGTTGCAAAGAGACAATGGAGTCAAAAAGCAGAGAGAATGAGGAGCCAGTGAAAAATCAGGCACCGTTGGATGTGCCCCTGCTAACGTACCTCTTCTGATTAGGCCCTACTTCTTCCAACAAAGCCCCACTCACCTTCTAACAGCACACTCATGTATGAACTCATCCGTGGATGAGCACAGCATCTCACTGATGCAAAAGTCTTCAAAAGGCCCTGGTAGGAACATAGGAAACTTCTGGGGGATATTTTGTTTTTAAGCCATAACTTTAATCCCTAGCCTCTAAAAGGTCCTTGTCCACCTCATTATGTAAACTATTTAGTCCATTTTTAAGAGTTGCAAAAGTTTTAATAGTTTCACAATTGTTATACAGTCCAAGCCTAAATCCAATGTTTCTAAGACTTTAGTGAGATCGCTGTAAAGTTAAAAGTGAAATTAAATACCCTTACCATGCAATGGCATGTGGTAACATTCCCGCAATAGGAAGGAATTGTAGCATAAGAAGAAACTGGATCAAATCAAGACTGAAAGACAGCAGGACAAATACTCTTGTATGTTTATATCCAGAACCTCACCCATGTGCTGGTAAGATATGAGCTCCAAAGGGCTTGGACAACTCCCTCTATGGCTTTCGTGGCTGTAGCCCACATACTTCCACATTTTGATCTAGCTCTTTTCCTTTGTGTCCTTCACAAAAAAAATTCTAACTTTGGGTTCTATCCCTGCCTTGCTTTTTTTTTTTTTTCAGTTGTTTCTTGACCTGTCATGTTTTCTTTCCACTTTGTTAATGAGCTTTAGGAAAGAAAAGGGGAATGAATAAAACAGTTTTTGGTTAACATTATCCTTGGTAAAAGTGTGGATTCACATGGGACAAGATAGCCAAACACAAATGCTAATACACTGGAGTTAAAGAAACTATTGCAGAATTCATGTTTACAGTGAAGGTGGTGAGGGTTTGAATTTACTTTATGAAGCAACACAAATGAAACCTCGAGTCTAAGTTGTATTGCTAATGAAGACAGAGTGTAAATGGTGAAGAACTCTCTATAGTATGAGTTTACATTTTAGAAACAATTTAAATCTAAGATGGATAAAAGTAAGTAAAGTTCATAACAACTGAGTACACTGCCATCTGTGTATATTGTCCTTGAAGACTGGAGGAATGTAAGTAGTATATACCTGTGAGTGTACTGGTAAAGACAGAAAAAGGAGCTTGCAAAATACAGTAATTTGCACATTTAATTTTTTTTAAATCAATGGAAAAGCGAGGAAAAGGATCAGCAGATTTAGCCCAGCAGCACAGCTCCTACCTGGCAAGCACAAGGTTCCAAGTGCAATCCCCAGTGCCAAAACAGAGAGGAGAGGGAAGGGGAGGGGAGAAGGGAGGGCAGGAAAAGTGGAGAAGGGAGAAGTAGGGGAAGCAGGGAGGGAGGGGAGGAGAAGCTGGGGGGAGGGGAGAAGTGGGGATGGGGAGAAGTGGGGGGAAAGGAGAGGAAGTGGGGGTGAGGAGGAATTGAGGGGATGTAAGCAGAAGGGAAGTGGGAGCAAGGGGAGGAGAGGAGAGGAGAAAGACTAGGAAAAAGAAAGGTACTATGGTTGGTTAAATCCAAACATTTGTTACAGTAACTTATTGGGAATTTAATATGTGCCACACAGTGATAACAGCATTTTACAAGAGAAAACAAGATGGACTATTTCCTTAACTTCATTGTGCAGCTACCCTCCCAGAGGGAGGTGAACAGGAAAAACAAAGATAATATAAATTTAGATAAGAGTGCTAAACATATGCATATATTCACAGACTGACAGCAGAGACCGGCCTCTCTGTATGACTACTGCAAAGGTACTGCATATAACTATATGGAAGAATATATATTTAGTAGACATTTACAATATATTAGCAGTGATTATAAAACTCTCTCTGAAATTCAGACTGGGCAATGTAACACAACTACTGCCCTTCATAAAACAAAATTTCATCATATTTTCAAGTCTTTTCAGAATATAAAGAATGAGAGTAAGTGCTAGACATTACACATAAGTACATAATACACACAACTTGAGAAGTAAATTTTTCTTTTATTTTTCAATTAAAACATAATTGCTAGAGAAATTATGCAAATTTTCAGATTGTGACAGTATCTCATCCACATTAGTCTTTCTAACGCATTTTCACTATAGAAGTATTTCATTTTGGTTAATTCCTAAATATTTAATTATTCTTGGTGCTAGTGATAATATCTAATTTCCTTCTCACTATATTCATTATTAGTCTTTGTAATGCATTTTTGGCAGATTACTAAATCTGTATAAGAGCAAAGTTTTTCTGTTTATTGCTGTAGATAATTTAATTTTGTTATTTCAAATTTTATTATTTCTTTCTCAGTATGTTATGACAATCCTTGCATGTAGTAGGGCCATATACATAACAAATATTAATTTCTGTTTTTAATTGTATTTCCTTCCTCTCCTTCATTCTTCCCTCTGGCTCTTGCCCCTTCACCTATGAGAAATCTCTCCACTTCCTATCATCTATACCTTATTTTGCTATTTATAATTTGTATTTCTCATCTAAGAGAACCCATGTGGTATTTAATTATGTGCCTGATTTATTTCATGTAATTTTAGGGTTTCAAGGTACAGCTATTTGCCATAAATAACTCAAGTAGTATATTTTTCTTTATACCAAAGTAATACTCCATTGTGTGTAAATGCATTATTTTAAATTTGTTCATTTGTTAATGGACATTACTCCTTCTGATTTAGCTATTATGAATTGGGCTATTATGTTTCAGAGTATGAATGTATAACTGCAGTATGATGTCTTTAAATCTTTGTGGAAGAAACTTAGAAGAGGAAAAGCTAGCTTAACTTGAACTTCTATTTTAAATATTTTGAAGTCTCCATACTAATTTCTACTCCCACTGAACATTTGCTGATGTCTTTTTAGGTTTGTCTCCACTGCAGAAGTATTTCACTTCTTTAGTTAATTCCTAAATATTTAATTATTCTCAGTGCCACTGTTAGTGATAATTTCTAATTTCCTTTTCATTGTACTCATTATTAATGTACAGAAAGGCTATTGATTTTTGTGTTATTCTGTATCCTGTTACCTTAATTTGGTCATCATTTTAAAAGTCTTTAGGTGAATTTTCCTCATAGAAGATCATGTCATCTGTAAAAATAGATAATTTGGGCTGGAGATTTAGCTCAGTGGTGCTGGAGTCTGCCTAGCAAGAGCAAGGTCCCTAGTTCAATCCCAGGTAACCACATACAACAATACTTGGCATGGTGACTCACATCCACAGGCAATCAGTACCACATACCACAAATGACGGATTTGGTGGTTCAAGCCTGTCATCCCAACACTCAGGAGGCAGAGGCAGGAGGATTGCTGAGTTTGAGGCTTGCCTGAGCTACTTAGTGAGCTCAAGGCCAGTCTGAACTACAAAGCAAGACCTTGTGTCAAACAAAAAAGATAGAAAATTTAACTTCTTACTGTTCTATATATATTTCTCTTATTCCTTTGTCAGGACTAATCACTCTTGTTAATGTTTTGAATATCACGATTGACAGGTGTGTTGACTGTGGATGTCCCTGGCCCCTCTTGACCTAACAGAACGTTGGCAGTATGTTTGTCAGGCAGGAATTTTTTTCAGATTTTTATAATGTCCTTGTACACTTATTTTTCTCAGTGTTTTTATCATGTAGGGATGGTGGATAGTGTCAGTTTTTTTCTGCATTTACTGAGATGTTCTAATGATTTTTATATTTGCTTCTATTTATGTGATATTATATTTAGTGACATGTATATTGAGAATCATCCTTGCATCCAGGCATACATGGCATAATTTCAATTATTTAACAACTACTAATGCTTTCTTTATTGGCTACTGGTATATGGTCTATGTTCTCATTAATTATATTTACTGTCTAACATAGTTCTTTGCATACAGAGGTACAGCAATTAGGAGTTCACTTTTCTTATAGCCTCTGTGGTAACTTCCATCTGTTTTCTATATGAAGAGTTTCCAATCATCTAATCATTTTATGAAATGATTAGATGATAAAGATTTTATTTCACTTGGTGTGAAATATTTTAATTCCTGTTAATAAAGAAAGCACAGCCAGGTGTAGTAGCAAATGTCTGTACATCCAGTACTGTGAGAGCATAAAACAGAAGGATTAATGCAACCTGAACTCCAACCTTGGTAACAAAATGATTTAACGAGACCCTGCTCAAAATATAAAACACGTTGGGGATATAGCTCAGTTTGTAGGTCCTGGGTTATATACCTAATACCACAAAAAATTAAAACTAAAAGGAAGGAAACCAGATTCTCCTCTCAGCTCACTGAGGCAGTACACAAGTTCAGACTGACATACTTTTGTCTGAGAAATCTTGATAGAGTAATGGAACTTTGAGAAAGCTGGCCTAAGGCATTCAAACATGAAATCCTCAACTGTAGAAACAGATGCAGCTTCTCTAAGACCAGATTTTTCTGCAGTGTAAATTGCTTCCTGCTTCTCTCTTCTTCTGGCCATGCTCAATTGATTAGGCTCCATCTCTATGCCTGAGAATAAGTAATTTAGATTAGTTCCAGCCAACCCTTTAGAAAACATAATTTGACAAGAAAGGACACATGGGTTTACTGACAATGGTAGAATATGCTACACAAAAATATGCCACTGTGGCCAAAGGGTTATTGTGAACTAAAAGAAAGTGAAAATAAGCAGGTGCATGAAGAGGCTTCTGAACTCCCCTATGCTCCCTGAAAGTAGCATAAATTCCATAAGTGAGAAACTAGGAGGAAAGCCACTCTGTCCTTACCAGTGACAAGCAAGGGAGGCTGAGAGAAATCTACACCAGAGAACCTTATAATTAAGTTTGCCATGTTCATTACTTCTTCATAATTCTCTAACCTAGCCAAAAGCTACTTGCTTTGTTATATTTTCACAATTTACTACTCTTTCCAATTTCATATGTGAGAATGACTTTAACTTTTTTGGGTCTTCATTTCCTTATAAAAGCCTTGTGTCATGTGAAACTATACAGTATTCACTACATTTGTACACTTATATCTTTAGGATAGTTTCTGTTGATTTAATCTTTATGCCCAGGTGAAAATCCTAGGAAAGTAGACAAAATATGGACAGACTACTTATCATAGACTTATGGTTCAAATTGTTACATATGGAAAAATGTTTTATGTCATCAAAATAAGATACATTTTATGAACTAAGAATCATCTTTCTCTTACCACTGTTTCACAGAGAATTGCAGTATTTCCTCTGAAGTACTGCTGCTAATGTGAAATAGCAAAATTGTTTTCTTTTGGACATAGGAACAAAAGGATACCAGGAAAAGGTATTCTGAAAATGGAGACATCAATGTACATCTAGGTCACTGGTATTTCTTCTACATTGACATCTCTAAGCTAAGTATACAATTAGCTTGCAAATATCCCAGTAATGCAGGTAAGCTACGACCTAAAATGAACAGGATCCACTATGAATCTTCGCATATTCTGTACATGGAGATATTTTCTATCAATGCATAAAGTCAATTTCTAGTATTTCCTTCTTACTACTAAATAACTCATCCCCTACACTCACATTACTAATTTTGATTACAGTTTGGCTATGCCTTAATCTACTTTTCACATAATGTTTCAAAATTTTTGCATTTGAATTCAGATTAGACAAGTGCTAAAGCCACATGAGAATCAATATCTAATATATTTCTGAACAGAGTCCTCAGCATTTTTATCTTGAATTAAAACAACTCAAAGTGTTTACAGAACCACCTTTTATCAAGTGTAACCATAAACTACAAAGAATTGAAAATGAAATGAGTATAAGATATTTCACACTCCAAGCAGTCAGATGATAATAAGTTTCCACCTGTTAACATATTAATAGCAATGTTAAAGAACACAATGTGCCGGAGGTATTACAGGTCTGTGCAATTTTACATGTGTCAAGAAATGGTTTGCTTGTTAGCAACTTGTTAAGAGTATTAAAGTAGAATGAATTCCAGAGTGGGGAAATTTTGTTGTGCAAACAGAAAAAGGGGAAATTCTCACTTCTTGAGTTATTTAAAATAATCTGTGAAATATACTTGATAATATAGAAAGGAAGATTTCTTCTGTATGGCATTATATGACCTACAGTAATAGGTGGATCCCATCTCTAGTGTCTGTGATTAGTATGTCATGATTTGAGGAATGCATTCAGGTAGACGGTGACACTGAATAGCACAGCAGAGAGCTGTGACGTGGCTCAGGGGAAGGGCAGTGACTGAGGAAGTAAGGCAAGTCTTGGCATGTGTGCTCAGATCTGATCAAAATGATGAAAGATTGTTAAATAATGTTTTAGAGGATTATTTTACTTTCTTCTTTGCAGTGATTTTACCTGTGAAAGAATTTAAATACCTTTTAGAACTAAACTGTTAATATGAATATAAAACATAAAGCAGAGAAAGCAGACCATGATAGAGTTAACCCTAATTTTTAAATAAGAATATTGAAGGCTACATAAAACCCAAAACTTGATGGCATATTTGGCTTAAGTGATAACGTGCCTACCTTGGAACCACAAGAACCCGAGTTTAATCCCTTATGCAAAAATAGGAAGGAAGGAAGGAAGGAAGGAAGGAAGGAAGGAAGGAAGGAAGGAAGGAAGGAAGGAAGGAAGGAAGGAAGGAAGGAAGGAAGAAAGAAAGAAAGAAAGAAAGAAAGAAAGAAAGAAAGAAAGAAAGAAAGAAAGAAAGAAAGAAAGAAAGAGGGAAAGAAAATGTAGCTTTATGTGTAAATACAAACCTACTTTTTCTTTCTTTCATTTTTGTGATTTTTTTCAGTACTAGGGAATGAAACCAGGGCCATCACACTGAGATATATGCAGAGCCCTTTTTTTAAAATTTTTACTTTTTAAATTTTGAGACAGGGTCTTCTGCCACTAAATTGCACAAACCAGCCTAAAATTTGCAATCTTCTTGCCTCAGCCTCTCAGACTTCTCATATTACAGGTATGTATCACCATCCCTAGCCTATGAAGTTCTTTTCTGGATGTAAATTTTTTAAAAATCCATGAAAATTATGGGTTCTAAACTGCTCTCTGCCTTCATGTCCACAAGACCAAACATTCCTTTTTGTTTATCGACTTTTTATATCCAGTAAGATTAAGAAATCCTGCCTAATCATGTGTCATAAGATAGAAATGAGCTTTGGAAGCTACAACAGAATAAATTTCAAGTGAATTTTTTCTAATACTGAGTAGAGAAAAGAGGAAAGAAAAGGAAATAATTATGCCAAATACTGATTGCATCCAAAATCAGACAAAATTTTTTGAAGGGAAATTCAAAAGTTAACTTTTGATTTAGCTTTAAAAAATCTGGCAATTTATTCAATGTATTATCAAACATTTTCCCACCCTCTACATGCTCCACAAATTTTCTGGGCTGTTATTATATACTTTTTCCTTCAGTGAACATCTTGAATAATAGCAGTGCCAAGGAGTTATCAATTTATACTTGCTAATCTACTGGTTGACTTTTAATTTATTTCTGATCTGGGCTACTATTTATTTCTAATTAATAAAAGGAGTGGTATTTCTTAAAGAATGAGAACAACTTTGGCAGTGTTTTTTGAGGTGGGAGTTGTTTTTAGTCCATTTCATTGTTAGGATAACACAAAATTATATAAAATTATGGTATGAGTAAAATAATGAGGATGTAAGACAAATTAACATAGTAAACAGTAAAGAAAATGTTATTAAAAGTAATCATGACCTCTCCTGTAACAGAAAGGTACCTTTAACCAACCTCCTCCTGTGAAGCAAGACTGAACCTAAACTCCTGTGAACTGGTATTAGGCAATTCCAGCAGTTCACAGGGAGAAGTTTCACAGTAACCAGGTAATCAGGGAGGCTTCAGAGCAGCCATTATGCTCACCACATGCAGGGAAGATCCATATAGGAGCATTTTGATTATTTATTTAGCATACCAGGTTTCACATTTTAGATTGAGAAGAACTAATAGAAGCCTGCTGATAGCATGCCTTCTATAGAATAGGCAAAATTTGTGGTCTGTGCTCCCTACTGAGCAAAAACAGAAAGCAAGTTCTTCAATCAACGACTAACAGTTTATAAAGTCACACATAAATAAGGACATACCACACACACACATACACACATACACATGTATTACATAAAGCAATTTATAAGGTCTACATGATACCTGTACAAATCTAAGAATAAAAGACAGCTATGCCTCATTTAATTATTTTAATCCCATGCCTTCGCAAATGCTCTTCTGCTGAATATGGTCAGGGAGGAGAATTCTAAGAAACAAAAATTACCTAAACATGGAAAGTTTTGCTTATTTTAAAAAGTATACAGTGAAACAGGTTACCTTCAGTAATTTAACATAAGGGAGTAGAGTCCATTTTTTTAAAAAACATTCAGGATTTTTAACTTTATAGCAGAAAATTTATATACTTCCTTTGCCCTTTCCTTTAAACAATTCCATAATAAACTATTTAAAGAGAAAATTTGGTCAAGAATGGAGTGAAACAAAAACTGTTGGTTTAAAAAAAAAA
>PVIC010048926.1:0-13342 GCA_004025085.1 Thryonomys swinderianus
CCCCCTATTTAAGGTTTTTAAAAGTGAAATTAGTTGGAGAAAAAATGGAATGGATTTTTTTTTTGATCCTGGGGAATGAACTTGGATCCTTGTGCTTCAAAGGTAGGCACGGTACCACTTGAGCTAAATCCCCAGCCCAGGAATAGATTTTTAAAATTGCAATTTCAAAACACTTTATTTACCTTTAGTATGACTACTATTTTTAGCAAACACTGATAAACATACTTTTGTAGAAAAGAATTTGCCATTCACAATTTTCTTATATACCTTTTTCTTCTTTCCTGTGTAGTAGTGGTTTGGGTACATAAGGCAGTAAGTCTTCAAAGCTCTCAATTATAAATATCTGTTTCTGAAATTACGTAGACACTAAGAAAACTATGCAAAGATAGGCACAAAAGACATTTGGCAAGGAGGCATGCAAGAGGTGAGGTCTTAGTGAGATAGAGGCGGTCAAGAAAATCCCAGAGGTTTAAAAAGTTATGATTACATATATGTATATATATGTTTTATACACACACGTATGTTGTATATACACGCATGTTATATACACACGTTATATATACATGTTATATGTATATATACATATAAAAGTTTATCTTACTTGCATGAGGAAATTACATGAAAAGAATACAAGCTAAATTGCTTTGCTAAAAGGACAAGATGAAAGGAATATTCGTCCTTACAGTAAAGACAAACTATTTACATTGACATTATCAAGGAAAGATATAAAAAGACACAGAAGAAGCAAAAACTGATTCCTTCTACAGGATGGAAATGTACCAAGAGTTTTGCCTTTACATACACTTGAATGCACTATTTTGCTCAAACATACATTGTTCTGAAAAATTACAAGAAAATCACTTGGGTTGGGGCTTAAAATACATACCTTGACCTTGCCATACTTTAGAAGGTATTACTAATATTTTATCACAGGACGCAGAGGGCTGGATCCACCTCCAAACTAGAAAGTCTGCACCACCTATTCTTCGTGTTTCTGTGCGAACTCTAGACTCATTGGCAGCAAGGAAGTCAACAGCTCTATCCCAGACTTTCTTCATTTTTTTCCTAGAATATGAACAAAATGACAAATTTACTATCATCTTGGATTACTGTTTTTTTGAAATTATAGTAAGTGAAGTAAT
The DNA here is from genome assembly GCA_004025085.1 of Thryonomys swinderianus. Lineage (NCBI taxonomy): Eukaryota > Metazoa > Chordata > Mammalia > Rodentia > Thryonomyidae > Thryonomys > Thryonomys swinderianus. The sequence continues at coordinate 1,143 of PVIC010048926.1, forward strand.
GATTAATGCTAATTCTGCCTGTTATTATTACTCCTCAAGTTTAAAAGATTTGGGTACCGGGCTGGAGGGTTAACTCAGTGGTTCCAGAGCCTACCTAACAAGCGCAAGGTCCTGAGTTCGATCCCCGGTAACCACATATAATGCTGGGCGTGAAGACACGCCCACCAACAATCAACACCGCAAAACACAATGCCGGACGTGGTGGCTCACGCCTGTAATCCCAGCACTTGGGAGGCAGAGACAAGAGGATTGCTGAGTTCGCGGCGGCTTGCCTGGGCACCATAGTGAGCTCAGGGCCAGCCTGAACTACAAAGTGAGACCCTGTCTCAAAAGCAAAAAAAAAACGATTTGGGTACCTATACTTCAGCTGAATTTCAATTTCCACAAGGGGTAAAGTATGATCATGCCCATTTCTTCTTTTAAATCTATAAGCTCCACTGGAGATTGATGTGCTGTTAGTTAGAGTGATGTGCTAAGAATTCTGTTTTAGGATACGGTACTTTCAATTTCAAAAAGTTATTTTATAGGTTTTTTTTTTTTTTAAACAGGGTCTTGCTTTGAAGTTCAGGCTGGCCCTGAGTTTACTATGTAACCCAGGCAAACCTCGAACTCACAGCAATCCTCCTGCTTCTGCCTCCCAAGTGCTGGGATTACAGGCGTGAGCCACCACGCCTGGCATTGTGGTGGGCGGTACTGACTGCTGGTGGACATGAGTCACCACACCTAGTACTGTTGTATGTGGTTACCAGGGATCAAACCAGGGACCTTGCTCTTGCTAGCAGGTGCCAGAAGCACTGCGTTAAATCTCCAGCCCTTATAGTTTTTATTTTAAAAGCTTCATTAACAACATAGTATTTAAAACCTTGGTGAAATAGCACTGGCCAAGGTGTTTCTTTATTGAGATGAATTTAAAGGAAATAAGATGGAGGCTGATAACAAAAAAACGAGAAGTATAGGAATGAGAGTAATTTAGAATCCCAGTTGTCCATTATGCCATTCAAAATCAAGAAGAAAACTGAAGAAAACTCAGGAAGAAATGAAAATGTCGAATATTTTAAGTCTATGTAACTAAAACTGGTCTAGTTTAGAAGTGTCAATACAATGTACAGCACTATTGGAGACTACATTCTGACTTACTCAATTCATGTTTGAACACACCTGTCATGAGGTTGTATTAAGGAGTCTCGCACATGTGGAATAGGCATATAAGGCTGTAGATCTTTATTTTCTTGGCAAGCTTCATTATGACTTCGTAAAACATCTGAAAATAAATCAAACAACTTTACTGATTAATCAATCATTTCATATCATGTTGAAATTTACCATACAATAACTGTTCTAAAATTAGTATAGATATTTTACAAATACCATACCTATAATCTTTACTACCATATCATACATCTGCCTTGTTTCCTCTTCTTCTTTAGTCCAACGATATTTCATGTAACGCAGAACGACACACACCATCAATACACCTGCAATGTTTATACATTTTGTATTTTAAAAACTTATGGGTCAATGGCATTCAATAACTTTGCAAACAGATTCTATGATTGTCTCACTTGCCCTAGTAGAATAATGGAACCAAACACATGGTTGAATAAAATATATAACTAAATAAAACTACATAAAAATTTGATATTAAATATTTTAAAACTTTCATTTTTCTGTAGAAAAAGTATTTTTTCCATATATAGGCAACTGAACATTTAAAATCTGACCACTTGTTCACACTATTTCAGACTTTTTCCTGTGTAACATTAAATTACTAGAAAAGTAATTTTATTAAACGAAAGGTACTAAAGTCTCACTTCTATGTAAACTGAATTATGTTTAAAGGAGTAGGCAAGAAAAAACAAGGAAAAACATCTCCCAAATTCCAATGACCAATCAAAACTCTATAAAATCTAGGGCTGGGGATTTAGCTCAGTGGTTCTGGGATCGGCCTGGCAGGTCCAAGGGCACAAATTCAATCTCAGGTACCACATACCACAATGCTGGGCGCAGTGGCTCACATCTTTACGCTCAGCACTCAGGAGGCAAAGCCAGGAGAACTGCTGTGAGATTCAGGCTTGCCTGGGCTACATAGTGAGTTCATGGCCAGCCTGAACTGCAAGGCAACACCCTGTCTCAAAAAACTGGAAAAAAAATTTATAAAATCTAATAACTTGGGTAGGAATTTTCATTCTTACGGATAGTTTAAAGTAGTTTTAATAAGCTTAATTTATAATATTTTATTTCAAAATAAGCTTAGTTTTTCTAATTTCCGAAGTAGATTTCTTTCTTTCTTTGTGTTTTGAGATAAGGTCTCCCTATGATCTCTAAGCTAGCTGGCCTAGAACTCACCAAAATCCTCCTGCCTATACTTCCTGAGTGCTGGGATTATAGGATATGCCACCACACTTGGCCTCTAAAGTAGATTTCTATATGCACGCTACATATATTTGCTTTTTCTATGACATTCTTACAACTAAGTTTTATTTTTACCTCTCCTTATATTACTATTTTCTAAGCCTTTAATTTAATGCTGACATTATAACAAATCCTCAACTTTATTTAGTGAAGAATTCTGGATGTGCTATATATGACATCCATCACAGAAGTGGGAATTAGATTCTCGGCTCTGGTATTTAGTAAAATACAGATACAAAAAACTCCCAGACTGCAATGTATCACTTTTCATTCTAACAACTTACCTAAGCATAACAATAATAATCTGTGTGTTACAGTAATAAAAGCACGTCGAAAACGACACCAGAAAGACATCTGTGGTCTTGTAGATTGTAAAAACTGTACATCAGTTATATTTCTCAATTCTTCCTGAGAGTCATAACCAACACACCTATTTAAAAATAAATGAGGTACAGTTTAAAATAAAAAATCTTGTCTCACATTACAAAAGAGTCAAAGTCCAAATAAAATCCTTTACCTTATTCCAACCTCTTTCCCATTTTCTAAAATCCACTGCAATGAAGTGTTAAATACATCTTCATATTCAGGACCTAAATCCTAACAAGAAAATTAGAGAAAATGACTATGGTTTTTAAAAATCCACATTCATTTGACTCTGTGTAAGTAAGCCGATAAATAATATACTCTATGACATTTTAACCATATAATAGACATGACAAAATATATTTATTCATTATGGGAAGAAAGTCACCCTCTTTTCTAACCACAATAATCACTTAATATTTTGCTTTCTTTTTTTATGATGTCAGTTTTTTTTTTTTTTGAGACAGGGTTGCACTTTGTAGTTCAGGCTGGCCCTGCCCAAGCAAACCTCAAACTCAGCAATCCTCCTGCCTCTGCCTCCTGAGTCCTGGGATCACAGGCGTGAGCCACCACACCTGGCACTATGGTATGTGGTATTGATTGCTGGTGGGTGTGAGTCACCACACCCAGCACTGTATGTGGTTACCGAAGATCAAACTCAGGACCTTGCACTTGTGAGGCAGGCGCCAGAACCACTGAACTAAATCTCCGGCCCAATGTCAAAATTTTTTATACTTGGCTTATTAAATGTTACTATAATAAGGAGGAATTAATTTTTAAAGTAACACTTATTTTTAGATGATAAAATGGGAAACGAAACTTAGATGTTTCATTTTCTCGACAAATGAATTAAACTCAACATTGAAATTCAATGATAAACACACTTCTATGTAGGATGATAAATTCCAACTTCCAATAGAGCAAATTAAAATCTAGGAAAATTTATATTCAGCACTGAAACTTAATAGGTTTATAGTATTAAGGCTTTTCCAATGAGACTGATGTGATTTTAATTAATGCAACTTTTTGATATTGCATATGAACTAGATCCCAGTACCTCAAAAAACAAAACAAAACAAAACAAAAAATATATATATATATATTTCAAATAAGCAATGCTTGAAGTTAGACAATCATGCAGGGTAAAAGATCTATTCAAAAACTAAATGAACCACAGACTTTATGAGACAGTACAAGAAGTTCACTGATATAGTTTCATATTCCAAACTGCAACTATCTTTAAGAAACTATCTGTAGAGATTTAACATGGTGTCAAAGAAAAATATCTACAATTATCTAAAAGAGTAATTAAAATATTTGCCTATTTTGACTGTGTACTGATATGAGGGTGCATTTTTCAACTGAAACATCATCACAACAGTGAAAAAAGTAGAGGAGAATCATGTTACACATTAAGCTAGATGTAGATATTTGAAAAATAGAAAACAATGCTATGCTCTTATAAACTGTAGTTTTGAAAATAGAATTACCTTTCATAAAATTATGTTAAGTAGACTGGTGCAATCACCATGGAAAACAGTGTAGACAGTACTCAAAAAAACTAAGACTAGCAGAGACAGGAGGATTGTTGAGTTCACGGCGGCTTGCCTGGGCACCATAGTGAGCTCAGGGCCAGCCTGAACTACAAAGCGAGACCCTGTCTCAAAAGCAAAAAAAAACAAAAAAAAAAACAAAAAAAAACTAGGACTAGGGGTCGGGGATTTAGCTCAATGGTTCCACAACTGCCTGGCAAGTGCAAGGTCCCAAGTTCAATCCCCTGTACCACATATCATGATCCCAGCACTTAGGCAGAGGTAAGAGGATTGCCAAAAGTTCGAGGCTAGCCTGAGCTACATAGTGAGCTCAGGGCCAACCTGAACTACAAAGTGAGATCCTGTCTCAAAAACAAAACAAACTAAGAGTAGAGGGCCCATTTGACCCAGCTAGTCCCCCACTATCTTCCCAAAAGAACCGAAAGCATACCACAGCAATATACACACACACCCATGTTTACAGTGCCGCAGTTTGTAATAGTTAAATCTTGAAAACAAACCAAAATGTCCATCAACTAATTAATGGATAAAGATGTGGTTTTTTCTATATAATGAATTATTACTCAACCAAAAAGAAACAAACTTGAGACATTTATAACTAAATGGATGCACCTTGAAGCTATACTGAGTGAAATAAATAAGACCTGTATGTGTAAATATCACATTATCTCTCTGGTATAAAAACTAAAATGTAAGTAAGGACCAAAATGTGTAATACACAATATGAAATGAAGAAAATGTTAAAAAGGAAAGGAGCAATAGGGAGAAGGAGAAAAAGGAAGAAAAAGAAAAATGTAAGACAAGGAAAAATGCAAACAGCTTTCGTAAATAAAGAAGGAAGGGAAGGGTAAAAGAAAAAAAGAATAATGATACACCATGTAAAGGAACCAAATCTGTATGATGAATATAATCATTAAGTAAATCTAAATTTTATGAATAAAAATGAAAGAAAATTGTTAAGATGTAATATGTTCATTATTATTTCAAATTAAATGAAAAAACTCAGTGCTAATTTCTAACATGATATTGCAATAACTTAAACATGTATTTGTTAAAGTAGAGTTTTTAGGATATTAACAGATAAACACACATATATATATTATCACCTATAAACAAGCCATTTAAAGTTCTCAGAAAACTAAGAATTGCTATGTATGGGTGTGTACTAAAAACAAAAGCAGCATCATACTATGTCTATCATTATTTTACTTGCTTTCTTCATGAAATAAAAGCATTGTGTCAGTAGCAATACCCATGGGAAAACCAGCAAACTTTATCAGCAAACTAACATTCTACTGTAGGTTGTTGTATGATGTAATCAACTCCTTAGTGATGAACAGTTAAGAGTTTATCTGTTGGGGAAAGGAAGAACTAAAAGAGAATTAAGATTATTTTTTGTTTTGATATGTGTTCTAGGCTGGCTATGAACTTGCTATGTATCCCAGTCTGGCCTTAAGGGGAATGCTGGGGAGGGAACACAGGGCATCTTGTATGCTAGGCAAATGACCTACCACTGAATTATATCTCAGCCCAATCTTTTGTTGTTTTTGTTATACTCTAGTCAATTAAAAATGTGTTTTGTTTTGTTTTGTTTTGTTTTTGAGACAGGGTCTCGCTTTGTAGTTCAGGCTGGCTCTGAGCTCACTATGTAGCCCAGGCAAGTCTTGAACTCAGTAATCCTCCTTTCTCTGTCTCCCAAGTGCTGGGATTACAGGCGTGAGCTACCAACCCCGGCTAAAAATGTTTTAAGTAATACTTCTGTAAACATCCTTCAACTATTTTGGTTCAACAAAAATTTATTGAGGGTTCCCTATGTGTCAGGTAGTATACCAGAAACTGGAAATACATAGCACAATATTCAAAACTGCTCTTACACACGTTTATAGTCTATTAGAAAATATGCTTCTATGTACTTTTGAAGTATAAAATTTTATATCTAAAATAGAAATACTTTTTAAAAAATTTTAAAATTAACTGTGCAGGAAGAGGCTATCACATATTATTGAAGGATACTTCAACAGCATTGGAAACTGTAAGGTTTTCATTTGATCAGCATACTTTACTTCCTAATACAAAATTGGATGTTACTTTAATAATCAAGTTTGAAAAGGTAACAAAAGCAGAGGTAACTTTCTAGGCATCATTACTTAGATAAAAATACTATCAGGAATTCTGAGATGGTTAAAGTAACTATAGGCTATCTATTACTCAGTTACTTATTTAAGAGAAAGCTCAGCGGCTCCTTTGGCAACACTCAGTTACTTATTTGAATGTGACTGCTCATTACCAGTCTTAGAAATGTCAAGAAAATCTGTAATAGAGAATGGTTTCAATGGATATTATGAACTTGTAATGATCAGGAGAACTAAACAGATGCTTTAAAAAAGCTACAACATTCATTTACCCAGATTTATAATTAGAAAAGATATGTACTAAAATGGGTAAGAACTAAAAGAGAAGATTATTTTTTTGTTTCTTTTGAGACAGGGTCTTGATATGTGGTCTATGCTGGCTATGAACTTACTATATATCCCAGGCTGGCCTTAAACTCTTGATCCTTCTGTTTTACCCTCCAATGGGCATAAACAGTATTTTATCACCATGTTTAGCAAAGACTCAAAATACTATGTATTAAAATTACACAAAATAACTTCACATTATATGTCTACAAACAAGAATGAAACAATTCATATACACTTATTTTAAAAAAAGAAGAAAAAAACTGAAATATAAAGAAGAAGGCAGATCAAAAGATATTTTTGGCTACAATGCATTTGTCCAGACTGGCTAAAGCACAAGCCACAGAGAACTCTGAAAATCTACAACGCAAGATTAATACCGGTTATCCATGTATCTGGAGACAACACTATGGTATTTATACTTCATTGCAATGTTATTTACTAATACAGATTTCTTTAAAAATTTTTTATTTATGTTTTTCCCTTCAGAAGCTTCATCCATTAAAACAATGGAGACTATAAAAACCTTCAAAGACACAGACACTATAGCATTCTTTGAAGTGCAGGGTTATTTTCTTACATTGGAGAAATACACATGTTGCATTTACTTGTCTACCCACCTGTTCTTCAGCTTGTATTACTATAATATTTAGAGTACTGCAATATTACGTATACTACTAGACAAGTATAGTTTACTTTTTAAACAAATGTGTAGTGCTCTCCCTTAATATCAGCACTCTGGAAGGTTGAGGCAGAATTCCAAATTCAAGCACAGGCTGGACAACCTAGTGAGACTCTCAAACTTAGTGACACAGAATGATAGATAAATAGTTGAACAGTTAGGTATCGATAGGTATAGACAGGTAGGTAGGTATAACAGGTGGGTATTTAGTAGATTAGATAGATAATAGATAAATTATCCTTATAAATGTCGGTAGTGGTTCAAATTAACAAGGATATCTACTTTAATAAGTATAAGAAAGAACAAAGCTTAAAATTTCAAGATAGCCAATGACAATCTAGGATATAACTAAAGGACAACATGTTCACTTTATTTAAGCACATTCTTATAAAACAACTGATAATTTATTAAAAATCTTATCAAAGAATCAAAAGTATACTGAAGTTTTAATTATGCCATTAAGTCTACAAATACTAAGCACAGTACTTCAATTTCTACAGCTCTATAAAACTGACTTTTTGTAGAAGTAAAAATTGAATTTTTTAAATCTTTATTGGTACTTAATTACTTGTTTTGTGTTAATATTGTAACAAACATAGATAGCATCTACCTGATTAAGAGCTTAAACTATGTTGTTATTTACTTTTTATAGCCATATAGAAAGGTGTAGTTAAGGAAGGGGTCAACTACTGCTTTTTTCTATAAAGGGCTAGAGTGCAAACACTTTTAGCTTTGCAGCCATACGTATTTCAGTTTGTCTGTAAAGCAACATTTAAGAATGTTGAAGAGACACAGCTTACATGCTATATAAAAACAAGATGGATTAGCCAATGAAACACAGTTTGTAACCTCTAAAATAAGGCCTTCCACTTTCATAAAACTTTCTGGAAAATGATAACAAAAATTTAGGAAGAAACTTTTTTTAAATGGTTACAACATGTTTATTACTGTAATTTTTTATTACTTTCCTATAGGTAATAGCTCAGGCAACATATTGTTCATTGCTTCATTTACATCTTTCTAAATATAGAGCATGTTTTCCAAAATCAAATCTACTTTAATGCATGTGTACATATAACACACCTATGATCCTTCTTCCAAACCATACTCAACAATAGGTCAAAAGTGGGTATTTTAAAACTTCTCAGATGCTTCAAACTAAGACTACAGTTTCAAAGGTTAAAATTAATACTGAACATGTAGAATATTTTGCTCATTAAATATAGCAATGAAAGCACATTGAGGGAATAAGATAGTGTGGAGAAATCAGGCAAGTATTAAAAACCTAATATGGGAGCCCAGGATTTAGTTCACTGATTCTAGCATCTGTCTTCTAAGTGCAAGGTCCCAAGTTCAATCCCTGGTACCATATATCACAATGCCAAGCATGGTGACTCACACCTGTAATCCCAGCACTCAGGAGGCAGAGGCAGGAGGACTGCTGTGAATTTGAGGCTGCCTGGGCTACATAGTGAGCTTAGGGCCAGCCTGAACTACAAAGTAAGACCCTGTCTCAAAAACAAACAAACAAAAAAAACCCACCCAAAAACCCTAAATCTAATATGGATACTTCATGAAATGTCTCAATTATATTAAAAAATAGCTATATATGCTGGGCGTGGTGGCTCATGCCTGTAATCCCAGCACTCAGGAGGCAGAGGCAGGAGGATTACTAAATTCAAGGCTTGCCTAGGCTACATAGTGAGCTTAGGGCCAGCCTGAATTTCAAACTGAGACTCTGCCTCAAAAAAAAAAAAAAAAAGGTAGGTATGTGGCTTTCTCATTAATGAATATTTTGGTTAACTGTGAAGTCATACATGCCATACATCATATACTACCTTTTGAAATATAACACAAACAAATGATGATGAATATAATTTTAAATACTGATGACCTTTAAATACTGATGACCATCTTAATGATCATTCACCTCTGGAAATAAGAGGAAACATATGGTCTTTAGAATCAGGCAGGCTTGGGGTCAGATCTTGGCTCAATTATATACAACCTATATTACAACATGAAGCAGAAAGAAAAAGTATATCATCTATGCATGTATACCTACTCAACCACACTTCAGATAATCTGTAACCATCAACAGTGTTAGTTTCTTCTCCACTAATAATTACAGCTAGTGGTTATGAACCCAGTATGGTCGTGTAATTGGCAAAATACTATACTGCCTGTTGGATGGTATAATCACATACCAACTGGATAGTTATAGAATTTCTCTAAGCGTTAGTACTTTCATAAAGTAGGTCTGATATCATCCACCTTGTGGGATCACTGTAAAATTAAAAGTAACATATAGGATATACCAAAATAAAATATACTTGATTAAATTGTAATTATTATAAAACTTCCCACTTCTGAAAATTATTATTTTATACACAGATACAAATTTATTAACAGTGATTACCATTCAAAACCAGACCATAAAAATCTATCTGGTAGGATTGCTAAGTTCGAGGCTTGCCTGGACTACACAGTGAGCTCAGGGCCAGCCTGAACTACAAAGCGAGACCCCCGTCTCAAAAAAAAAATCTATCTGGCATTATAAGTTGGTACTTTTATAGCTATCACATTTCCTGTTATTTTCTTCACAAATCTTACATACATTCATATTGCATCTAAAGTTAATCAAATTTTGAGAACAACATAAGATCTAAACAACCATTCATTATTACATCACTCTGTAGAAAAGTTATCATATATCACAACTACGATTTAATATAACTAGTATTTTCATAAAAATATAATGTGCTGTATTTCCTAAATGTACCACCAGAGGGACCTCAACTTCACAAATAAGCTTTCAGTATCAAAAATAATGAGAAAAAAAGGGTGAAAAGCAGAAAGGGAGTTAGAAAAAGTGTTTACATTATTTAAACTATTAATTCATCTTATCTGAACTTCCTGTGAATGAGAAAATGGAAGAAATAAAGTGATAATCAAATACAAAAATCAAATTAAAGAAAACAAAAGTTTGTTCACTCATTTCACAGCATCATTTTTACATTTATTGCACTATGCTTAAAATGCACTAGAAACTGAGGAGATATCAGTTTACACCGACTGGGAGGAACACTAAATATTCTTTGGTTCCTTTATTCCTAAAGCCAAAAACTTAGTGTGAAACTACACTGTAAATATATGGAAGTGCATAACAGAACTTTATAAGCAGAAAGCTTACAGTATGCATAATTGTTGTTTGATACAAATGTTTTAAGAAAGTTCTTCCATATTTACACTATATTATGGTAAAATATAATACCCAATTTGGTCTAGATTGTTCTAAAATATACTCTTGAATTTGGAAGTATGGATACTTCTTAGATGAATAAATACAGCCAATAAATATGAAACAATGTTCAACATCATTGGACATTCAAAAACACAAATTAAAATAACACTGAGATTATATATACCTCCAGAAAGAATGGCAACCATCAAGAAATCAACCAATAACAATTGCTGGTGAGGCTGTGGGGAGAAAGAGCCCTTCTCCACAGTCAATGGGACATTAACTGATACAGTCAATAGGGAGATTCCTTAATAAACTAAAAATAGAAATTCCATTTGGTCTAGCTATTTCCCTTCTAGGTGTCTTCCCAAAAGAATTAAAGACAGTGACGTATGGATACCCATATATGGAAAGCATAATTCCTAACAGCTAAATCTTGGAAGTAGCTAATATGTAAATCAACACATGAATGAATAAAGAAAATATGGTACTTATCTATAAGGGAGTACTATTCTGCCATAAAGGATAAACTTGAGTCGTTTGTAGGAAAATGGATATGACCTTGTGACAATCATGTTAAGTGAAATAAATCAGACAAAACAAGCTTAAATATTGCATGGTTTCTAACATATGAAAAAACTTTATGGTACAAAATAAGAGACAAATATTAGGAAGAGAAAAAAAGAACTGTAATCCAATGTGGACAATGTATCTAAAAGTGTACCTTTGACCTAGAACTTTGGCCAATGAGACTGGTTTTCAACATGTAACTTTGTAAAGCAGTATAAGATAAATGAATCTGATACTGTAAAATATACAAGAGGTTGAAAGGAGAGGAAAAAATAGAATTGAAATTGTTATATACTAATCTGTGGTGAATGTAATAATTATTATGTACTAGGAACATGTACTAATGAAAGTTTAAAAAAATCTGGAATAACTGCAACATATATTAAAAGCATTTAAAAGATTTTTAAAAGTTCATTGTCATTAAATAATGTGTTACCTTTGTAACCTTTCCAAAGGAAATGTGCAATCTAATACTATATGTATAGATTAGAATGCTTCTATAATACTGAAAACCATAAACTGATACAGTGTCATATTAACCAGTGCTTTCAAAGTTCTCAAAAAACTTGTTCAATGACAGAAGGAAATGTACATAACTTTAACAACATGAAATATCTGTGGCAATATTAATCTTAAAAAATATATTTTAAAAGGCTGGAGAAAAAAATGGAGAATCACCTTATCTGTGATTACCCTTAGGTAGTGAATTTGAAACTTTCTTCCCCTATTTTTCATATAAATTAAAACATGATAAGGACAAAATTAAAACAATCTTACTCTATAAGAATATATAGTAGAGGGCTGGAGATTTAGCTCAGTGGTTCCGGCGCCTGCCTCGCAAGCTCAAGTTCCTGGGTTCTATCCCTGGTAACCACATACAATGCTGGGCATGGTGACTCATGCCCACCAGCAATCAA
>PVIC010048927.1:0-13336 GCA_004025085.1 Thryonomys swinderianus
TTTATGATTTTTTTCTCATTTTAATTCTTTAGTCATTACTTATATTGGTTAAATTTCTTGTGTGCTGTCTGTGCAATGTTTGTTGCAAGTCTCTTTCTTTTTAGCATTCAGAACACATAGGAAATGATTAATACCTGGGTTTTCCACCTTTGATCTGTAATGGCACTTGAGTAGTCTCAATTCACTGGCTGTGGTCAGCAGGATTCCTTCACTCTTCCAGTGAGTATTTTTTGACATGGTTGACTAAGCAGAAAAACTCACTGCGGTTGTCTGTCTAGGTTCTAGTATCACTGTTGCACTTATTCACAGGCCACAGAAAGGTAGATGGTGTCTCTGGAGGCTCTGCCCCATGTAATGACCACATCCAGCTTGGTCCATAAGGAAATAGAGAATCCAAGGCCTTAGGCTCATGCCTTGGTCACAAAAGAGTTGTAGGCAGAGTGCTGGTTGATGATACCTGGAGCCTTCTTGCCAGGATCCACCTTGTGACCCTGCCATGCCCCACTCACTCAGTTTATTTCAGCAGGCTTCTCGCACAGTCCAGGTGGCTGGAAAGTTGCAGGCCTGAGCTGCATTCAGTGGCACAGGTGAACCTTCCTGCCAGCACGAGCTGCATAACCCTACAGCATCCTACTTGCCTAATGTGTTTCCCCAGGACTCTGGTACAATCCATAATTCACAGAAGTACGGTGCTGGGCAGCAACAACAGTGGTGCAGGTGCACACCTCCACCAGCAGCAGCAGCAGGTGTGGCCCCACCTGGCCCTACTTGTCTAGTCTGTTTCTCCAGGCCTCTCCTTTTTTCCTACTTTTTAACATCAATATGTATATGTGGCAATGAATTATTGTGGATTTGACTTCCATTATTTTATTTATGCAAATAGAATGTTAGAGGTTTTCTTAATTAGGATTGCATAACAAAGTATACCATAGCAATGACAATGCTCTATTTTCTTCCATGTTAAAGGTCAATAAAGCATGTGGTTGTAAGTCTAATCATCAATACATGATATCAAGCATCTCTGAATCCGCATGAACTGAAACATATTTAGAATCTTTTTATAGCATTTTAATGTTTCATTTTTCATAATAATGGACACAGGTAGAATAAACTCTCCTCCAAAAGGGAAATACATAAAGAGAACATAACATGCTGTAAAAAAATGGAGACAAGAATCACAAACTGCTAATATCAATTGTCCTAATGAATGGTTGAGATGGAAAGAAATCTTGAATTGCTTCTAATGGGAACATATGTCAGATAATTTCAGGTTGAGGACAGGAGAAAAAGTAAGCACTGCCTTGACTGGGTCATAAAACTTGAGAGTATAAGAGTCTATGTCAGAATCCTGATAGGCGCTGACACTCCTCCCCACACCAGCCAGAGGCAGGTTACGGCCTTCAGTGGCACGTCTTTTGTGACAGCTCCATGACACCAGCCGTCTTCTTCATGACTTCCTGCTTATACAGAATCACTCACTTCACCGTCTGATACTGAGGAGTAAAACTTTCAACACCTTAGACTGGCGCGCTTCTAACCAAAATTTAAAAATATGACTGAAAATATGAGAAAACAAAATAAAAATACCAGCTGTAACATTAGCTTATTATAAATTACGAATCTAACTTAAGAATCAAATTGTAATTATTAATGTCCAGTAAAATAACATTTAGATTAATTATAGATTAATATTATAATGAAGAATTTTATAATATATACTAGAAACACTTCAAAGATATATTATTTACGGTAATAAGGGAAAGTTAAAAATTAGTTCATCTCTTCCTGTTTGTTACACTTAAGGTCTGCTAAAGCATTCAAACTAGAGAAATAAGGTCACTACTAATACTACATTATATTCAACAGGAAATAAAGGATGAAGTTCACATGTGGAAGTAGAATAGACTCCCTTTGGACAGATTTAAGGAATCTTGCTTTCAAATGGAAGTCAATGGAAGTCAAATGTGAGTCTGGATTAATTAAAATAAACACAGACAACGTTTTGGGAAAAATAAAACATTTCATTAAGATACTAGAGTAAATGAGATCAGAGAGGAAGAGAATGTGATTGAGAATAGAATCTCAACAAATATAAGAAAATGAATTGGCAATAAAAAAAGAAGAACGATAGACACAAGAGGAATGGATGAATTTGTTAGAAACTAAATAATGAACATTCATTTTTTTAGTTTATTTTTATCTTCGATGGTATATAATATATACACAGGCAGATGTTTTTAAATACCGACATAAAATATTAGTATCATATGACTTAAAATAACTAAAAATTGTTACATTGCATAATCTTTCACAAAGCCTTTCTGTATTTAGGGAGAAATTATTAAAAACAGTAGATATTAACATAGTCATTATATCTTGGTCAAATGGCTATAAGTTTTTGTTGTTTCAAAATATCAGAGTCCCATTCTACTGTCTCATTATAATCCAAATTTTAAAGCCTGTATTTATGTGGTTGAATTTGTATCTTAGAATATCTATGTTAAAATGAAGAAAACTTATTGTTATTACTTATGACCATTTGAAATACTATGTGCAACTTCACTCTGTCTTAAACGCAGGATAATTATGTACTGTAAATTAATTGTAAATTAGTTATTGAGATCTTTTCTTTAGATAAGATGAAATAGACATACCTTTCTAAACTTAGCTGAAAAGCATTCAGTGTGTGTGTGTGTGTGTGTGTGTGTGTGTGTGGAGAGAGAGAGAGAGACCAACATAGATAAAAATTAGAACTTCTACTCCCACTGTCATCCACAAAGTACAAGTAGGAACCACAACTAGGCCTCATTAAAGGACAGAAACTAACCAATCCTACTTATTCTCTATTGTAACAGTATTGATTATAATCAGCTAAAAGTGAACTTTTAGTAACATATAGAGTTATATGAGACAATATGGGAAACACTTAGAATTCAGCTGAAAATCACTAGTAGCACTGAGAACCAGAGAAATACAATTTTCATAGAAAAATAAAGTCAGGCCAGAGATTTAGCTCAGTGGTTCTGGCGCCTGCCTCGCAAGTGCAAGGTTTTGAGTTCGATCCCGGTAACCACATAGAATTCTGGGCATGGTGACTCACTCCCACCAGCCATCAATACCACATACCACAGTGCTGGGCATGGTGGCTCACGCCTGTAATCCTAGCACTTGGGAGGCAGAGACAGGAGGATTGCTGAGTTCGTGGCAGCTTGCCTGGGCTACATAGTGAGCTCAGGGCCAGCCTGAACTACAAAGTGAGACCCTGTCTCAAAAATAAATAAATAAATACAAATTAAAATAAAAAAATAAAGTCGATAGATATTATGATAATGACCGAAATATTGTAATTATGTAATGAGTGTTAAAACCAGCTATTATAAAATTTCCTCCTTGTGCAATCATGAAAATCTTAAACCAAATAAAAAACAGAAATTCTCAGAAAAAAATCAAGTTATGTATAATATAAACTTTTCAATAAACTAGAAAATGTAGATATACCAGAGTATGCATACATAAATATTACAAAATGAAATACTAAAAACTATTAAACACCAAATAGATACAATCTACAACAGATTTTGAAGACAAAAGAAAATAGCATAGCACTGAGTAGAAGGAAAAACTTCAAATTGTGAATTAGACTTATATATCAGTGAAAATATCACCTATGAATATGAGGGAATCAAGGCAGTCTTAGAGGAAAGGAATTTAAAATGAAATTGACACACAAGATTCTCCTAAAGTAAGTAAACAAAATTCTAAAAGGAGAGAAGATATGGTGCAAAAAGGAATCTTGGCACCAGATAGAAGAAAAGAATAATAGAAAATGTGAAAACACGGGTAAACATGATGATATTCTTTATTCTCTGGGTACACAGAACGACCTGGTTGAATCTCTGTGGAAGCAGGCTCTGTGAAGGAAATGTAGTCAGAGAAGGCCAAGATTCTTATTTCCTTTATATGGTATTTTTGAGATGCTAACACCATAGAAATGGAGAAATTACCAGAGTCTTTAAGGTGTGTTAAGGATGAGATTTTTTTTTTTTTTTTTTTTTTTTTTTTGAGACAGGGTCTGTCTTTGTAGTTCAGGCTGGCTCCGAGCTCACTATGTAGCCCAGGCAAGCCTCGAACTCAGCAATCCTCCTGTCTCTGCCTCCTGAGTGCTGGGATTACAGGCGTAAACCACCACGCCGGGCACTGTGGTATGTGCTATTGATTGCTGGTGGGCGTGAGTCTCCACGCCCAGCATTGTATGTGGTTACCGGGGATTGAACTCAGGACCTTGAGCTTGCGAGGCAGGCGCCAGAACCACTGAGCTAACCCTCCGGCCCCGATAATTATTTTTTGTATTTATAAAAAGGACACATGAAGCATTTTTGTGCATGGAGATAGAGTATATCTTACATCTATTTGAATATTTTGAATGTGATACTTTAGTTTTACAAGGAACAACCACTGGAGAAAAGTAGATAAAAGATATATGAGATACATATATTTTTTTTCCAGTTTGGTATGTAACTAAAATTATCTCAAAGTAAAAATTTAATTTAGAACTTTTAATGGTAGGTGATACTGATAATTTAGAGAAAACACTTTTCCAGCAAATTTAAAAAAATATCAATTTCTTAAAAAGAAAATGAAAATATTCATTTTAGAAATTTCAGTGAACAGATTCATGTCTAAGTAAAATCTATTTGTATAGGCACATGTTTTCATGATCATAATTGGTACATAGCTGTTTAGTGCTAAGGACATAGGATTTATAGTCATATAAAGAAATCATGCCTCAAAGTAATGTATGGAAAGAATATATAGTAGGGGCAACTCTTACTATTTCAACGTTGGTCAAACTATTTAAATTTTTATTACAAACATAATTTTGTCATTTCTGAAATTCATGTGTTTCTTTCATTATGCTTACCATTACTAATTACAGAATTAAATAGTGTATATTATGGACCATGTAATCGAGGTATGGTAGTTAATTCTCCCAAACCTTAGATTTATCATTTCAAATAAAGTAACTGTATACATTACTTCAGAGAATTACTTTAAGAGGTGTATGTGAGAAAATTAGGACTAGAGGTCCCATTTGACCCTGTTATTCCCCTGCTAGGAATATACTCAATGAAATTTAAAAAGTCACATTGGAAAGATATAGGTACACCTTTGTTCATAGCAGCTCAGCTCAGTTCATGATAGCCCAACCTTGGAAGCAAACCAAATGCCTATCAGCTGGAGACTGGATAAAGATGTGTGTGTGTTTGTGTTTTCAATAAAATGGAGTATTATTCTACCATAAAGAATGATGAGTTTCATTCATTTATGTGCAAATGGACATACCTGGAGGACACACTAATAAGTGAAATAAATAGACCACAGATATGCAAATACTGGATCTTCTCTTTGATATGAGCACCTGTAGATGCAAATGAGTTCTAGAACATATGATAATTTTTGTAAAATAGGAAATATCCAAAGGGAATTTGGTGTGGGAACGTAATGAGGGAAAAGAATAAATATGATCTGGAAAGAGCATGTATATAAGGGGTGGGGGGTTGTGGGTGGGTAGGGACATAAGTAAAATTGAGAATCAGTGTGTCATATACTGGTACAAATTCCCCAGTGTTGTGTGTGATTTTGAGCTGTATATAAAATGTACCAATAAAGAATTTTTTAAAAAGACATGTGTGTGCAAAACATTCTTAAATTTCAAAATCATGGAAAGAACCCAATAGTAGTTTCCAAAGATTACAAATTGGTATGATTTTTTTTCTACAGAAGGATAATATAAAACCATGATGAATATTGCATATATATAAACTTACATCTAAATTATTTTCATGTGGACATAAACACACTTCAAAGTTCACAAATCCTGATGGAAATAAAATGATTAATATGCAGTCATCATTATTATTTTTAATAGTTTCTGTTATTCTCAAAAATAATGTTTTTAAAATGAAAAATGATACCATTTCAGGAGAATACTGGAAGGATAAAAAAGCAATGGTGATATAGTCATGCTTTTAAGTAAGAATATCATTTTCAGAAACACAAAGTGTAAAAAATAATTTCAATCCAGATTGCCTGAGTGTAATCTACTGCAGTTCCTTTAACATTAGCAATATCCAGGAAACAGAACATTCTCCAGCCATAAAGAGCACCACAGAGGATTGTTGCAGGAAAGTTCCAGCCACCGTCTGTGCATAGCTGTTTATCACTAGTATTGAATTTGTTTCATATTAAAAAAGTCATCCATGAGAACCTCAATCACATTAATTCAGAAAAAGATAGTAAACAGACGTTTAACTAAAATAACTTATAATCCTAAATTGTCAGCCTTGAACACCACTATAAACAGAGAAACAGAAAGGAAATGAGATGTGTTAGAGATATGAGCAAATAATATAGTGTGATTCATTTTAAAAATGAAGAGGTTATTATACTCAGCGACAGAATATCCGTGACAGATATATTTAATATAAAGTACAATCATATAAACAAAGCCAAGAATATATTGAAATAACAATGAGCTACAAAGTAGACTTAAATGTATCATTTGGTAATGAAAGGTTAAAAAGTCAGCACAAGTCCAGGATAAAAATTTCAGATCATATGAAGGACAAAAGAAAAATTTCCCCCCTTGATATGTTCTTTATCCTGAATTAATGAAAGAATAGTAATAATAACAGTTATTAGATTCTAGTGATCTCCCCCTGTGGCTATGGCATTTATTTACACTAAATTCATGAAGTAATCTTATATCAACCTTCTAATTTCTATAATTCCCATCTCTTCCTATAATCAAGAAAAATGCCTACATAGGAGATAGTAATTTTCTTTCTCTGGATAAGGTAGCTGTTTGCTCTATTCTATGAAGAGAAAAAGTAAGCTATGAACTTTCAAAGAAGCTATATTCATATATTGGAATGCAAATTTACACATTCTTATGCCAAAATGCATACTTTTACATTTCATTAACACATGTCTATTTTTGAATAATTTCCAAATATAAGCTATTTTACTATATAACAGTTGTTCCATATCCAATATTGAAATTATAGCTATTGTGATATTCATTTACATAAAGTACAAATACTGTGATATGACAAATTATATACATTGCATTGCTGATCAAAGATGAAATCTATATAAAGCCTAGCAAAATAAAAGAAACTTCATTAGTTTATTTCTTCTCTGCATCCAATACTTTAAGTATGAATAGCAAAAATGCATGGACTTCTTTACATAAAAGTTTGTTCCTGGTGCTGAACGCTGAAAGGTGTACATATATTACAACTATAGATAACAAATAAAGGAGGAATTAGCCTCCTGAAAAGAGCAAATTGTGAAATTCTGAGAAGTATGTTTATTTTGTGACCCAAGATTTATTGAATAATTATATTCAGGATTACATATCCATAATTAATAATAAAACTACCTAATGCTTATTGAATACTTATGTATTTTCTGGCCACTGGTTTAAAGCATTGCTGTAGGCTGCCTCAATTATACCTATAGCCTCAGTATAAGGAATGATTTCATGAACATCTTCTAGATGAAGAAAGAAAATCTTGAGGGCTTAAGTAAATTTCCAAAGGTCTCAGTTTGTAGTGAGTCATCCAAGCCAGGAAACAATCTGTTCTGTAGTTTGCATTTCCTTTCTAGAAGTCTAAGAGCCACACCCTTCAATGCATTACCCACAGTAGGCTCTTTCCTCAGGGGGTCAATTCAACAGCAATTTTGGTACCTGTGTGGGGCTGAGGAGGGGTACCCTATCAGTGGTTTCCAGAGCAGCAGCAATGGCATGCCCAGAGATTAATTTTGAAACACAAGTTCTCAGGATACAACCTAGATAGAGTGGAAAGTTCAGATTGTTGGTTGAGGCACTCTAACTTGAGTTTGATACACATGCAAATTATAGCATCACTGGTGTGGAGAAATGATCACTGCTCCTCAGGTCATTGGATTTTTGCTTCACAGATTGTCCATGGCAGAGTTACTCATTGTGTAAGAGCTTGTATTCTGCATTTAGGTATTTCACTTCCTAAAGGGAAAACTACACTTTTTTTTTTTTTTAAATACCGATAAGATCTTTCTTTTTTTTTGTTTGAGACAGGGTCTTGCTTTGTAATTCAGGCTGGCTCTGAGCTCACTATGTAGCCTAGGCAAGCTTCAAACTCAGCAATCCTCCTGTGTCTGCCTCCTGAGTGCTGGGATTACAGGCATGAGCCACCACGCCCAGTATTGTGATATGTGGTGCCAGGGATCTAAGTCAGGACTTTGTGCTTGCCAGGCAAGTAAACTTTTCAGTACTAGCAGGTCATATTCAGAAGCCTCTTTGATAAATTTATGTCCAGTCTAATCTCAGATGCTACAGTGACTCTGAACACTACGTGGTAAGCAGTGCTTTCAAGTCATTTGGAGTGCAGTGGCTTTCCTTCATTCTCAAGGCCCAGCCTGGCCATGGTCAGCAGTAAGCATAGCATTCAGACTGATGAAGAAGAGAGAAAGATTATGCTGCCTTGAAACAGGGTAGTCTCTGCTATGTCTTCTCTAGAGAGAAAGTATAAGTTCCAAACAAGGGAGGGCAGTTCAGCAGGGATTTGAAAAGGCAAAGTATCTGGGGCAATTTTCTCATGTTTTTCCCTAAGTTTCAGAATCCCAGAATGTTGAAACAAAAACCTTGGTGAGCTTGTAAAATACTTACCTCCTTTAGGTATTTCAGCCCCTCTAGAATGGAGCTGCATAGGAAGTTTGTTCCTCATCGTATTTGTTCTTGTCCTGGAGGTTAAGGACATTCTTGTCATTTATCAAATGAAAAAAAAAAAAAAAGATCTTCACGATTCATATGCAACTTTATCTCACTGTTTATTGCCTTACAGGTTGTCGTGCAGCATAATGATAGCTACCTCTCAGCTGACCTAAACTGGGTATTGTTCATCCATTAGATGTTCTACCAAATAATTTGAGGGGTAAGTAGTGCCTTTTGCCAGACCACCACCAGGAAAATCATTAGAAGTTGGCTTCCCATTGTGTTTGGGGAAAGATATGTACCTTATATTCTACTAAGTATGCGTTTCATTTCATTTTGTTTCTTTTCATTGTTTTGTTTTGTTTGTTTTCCAGTGCCAGAAAACGAGATGCATGTAATGAGTGACGTGTTCCCTAAGCTCTAACTTACTGTTTTTTGCATTGCCCCCACTGGGACCTACTTCTGTCAGTTCTGAAATGTAGGTGAGTGCTCGCTTCGGCAGCACATATACTAAAATTGAAATGTAGTTGACATGGTGGGACACAAGTTACCCTCTGAAGCCCTACACAGGACGGAGTGTGATACGCACGACCTATATCAGGGGAGGCTTGTAAGGAGAGAGAGAGCGCGGCAGACGGAAGAGAGCAGTCTTCAGACTTTGATGAGGTGTTGTTTCCGTGAAGGAAGAACAGGGGGAAGATTAGCTAGAAAAGCCTCAGATACCACGTGAGATGGAAATGTGGGTCACGCTGATAGTCGTGCTCACTGACAGAGCCCCGCAGTGGGGAGCAGAAGCCTGGACCAGTCACACTCACTCCCTGAGAGAAGCCACAGGAAGGCCAGGCTCGTGAAGAATGCTGTGGGGTTTCACTGTGCGGGGCGGAGGCGCTGGCGCTCTGCTGGGCTTTCCCACTCGGTCCTCAGTGGATTCTGGACAGCAGTCTCCTCGGCTTCCGTACATGCCAGCAGGAGGCTCAGCGGACCCACTGTGTGTGGGCAGCTTGAGTACGGTTTTATTTTCTTTCTGTATTAATAATTTCATGCAGTGTTAATAATAAAGCTGTTTTCATTAGAACAGCTCTCCCACTAACCCTCTCATGACTAAGCAAGTACTCTACAGAACATTTCTTTCATTAGTTACATGTTTACCATTTTTTTTTTTTTTAATACCAGGAATGGAACTCAGGACCTTGCACTTACCAGGTGGGCACAGCACCACTGAGCTATGTCCTTGGCTTTTGCTCCTGCTTATTTAAGCTTAGGTATTCAGAGAGGTGCTGCCTCCATTACTTAATGATAATTTTTGAGGGAAGAGCTCACATTTTTCCCTAATGAATCACTAATATGTTTATCACTATAAAAGACATTGCATTCCTTATAATGTTAATTATAATAGCTCTAGTTGTCTATTACAACAAATTCTCAGAATGTTTCCCTTTAGAGCATGTTGAAAACATATTTAAAGCTTTATTTTTTCTCAGATATGCCACTATAAACATTTTCAGAGTTCTAAGGAGTTGCTATACTTAGAAGAGATACAACTGAAACTATTGTAGATTGCATTGTGAAAATATATAATTTGATGAATTAGGTATGTGCTGAATGTAGATTTAAAATTATTTCTCACAACTGGGCCTGGTGCCTCACACTTGTAATCCCAGAGTCTTCTGGAGGCAGAAGGAGAGGATTACAGGGAATTCAAGGCTAGGCTGGATGACATAGGTTCAGGGCCAGCTGGAACTACAAAGTGAGACCCTGTCTCAAACAACAAACCAAATGAAAACATATACACTATTTTCATAATACAGGAATTTTTATAGTTTGGTGCATTTAACAGATAATCCAATATATGTCAAGAACTTACTCTTAATTTGAATCTGTTAGATTAAAGGAAGGAAGGGTTTAGTACCATAATTAATGAAAATCAAATGTTAAATTATTATCATTAAGAAAGAAAAAATAAAACACTTCTATTAATGTCTGTCACAAAGACACTTTTTTTAAATTTTCTTAATTTATTTTATTTTATTTTTTTTCAGTACTAGGGATCAAACATGGGCCTTTGTGTTTCCAATACATACATATATACATCATACATATATACATATATATGGTGTATATATATATATATATATCTGTGTGTGTGTATTTATGTATATATATATATATATATATATATATATAGAGAGAGAGAGAGAGAGAGAGAGAGAGAGAGAGAGAAAATAAGTGTGGTGTCTATGCAATTATCAGTGTCAGCATATTGGAAAATGACTATAAGCGAGATAATGTTCATCATACAGCAAAGAGCACACTTTCATATGTTATAGATAGGAAATGTATATGTTTTCTACATCAACAGCAAATACTTGATTAGACAATTTTTTAATTTCTAGTTTAGCACACGAAGGTGTTTGAAGATTTTAGAAAGGTATCCTCTTGGAAATGAGGTCATTTCTGAAAGGAATGAACCTTGTGAGACAGTTAAGATCAAGTGTCAATTTGGCTGGTTTGGGATGGACCAGGGGGTGATTATTCCACACTGTGGATGCGCCCAGATGGGTCACCCTTGCACAGACTTTTACTCCGTGCTTTCTGCTCTCCTCCCTGCTGCTTTCCAACTAAGCATCCTGCCTCTGATCAAATCCTCTTCTAAGAGACTGTTATTGGAAGTCAATCAAATGTGTCTCAGGCCCCTAGAACTGTACACCAAACCAAAACTTTTCAATTGTAGGTATGAATATTGTGCCTCAGTGACTGAAAAACTCTGCAAAACAACACTTGAAATTATATATTTGGCAGATGCTCACCTTTTTGAACTGAAGTAGCCTTTTTATCTAAATGCATGGTTTATACTTTGAGATTAGCTATGTCCTCCAGTGATATATTACAAAATGTACAGTAGCCACATACAGGCTCTAAAGAGTCTTTTACCACTGGGAGCAGGTGTAAAGGAGGAAAAACAGATTTACTTCTTGAAAAAGGGCCCTTGCCACAGATGAAATCATCCATGTTATTCAGATCTTGGGTTCCATTTTGCAGATATACTCTTGTGAGAGAGTGTTTGAGCTGGAAGTCATTTATTAGAGAAAGAGGTCTATGAGGGAAGCACAGAAAAGGCAGAGCCAGGCTGACAGAGGTATAGAGCAGAGACTCACTCACAAAACTCATGTGGCTTTTACACATAGATCTCATTTGGACACATTGTATTTCCTTCTGGAAGGATGTGGACTTACTGTGTGAGCTACATACTGAAGGAACTGGCAGGCACATCTGCTGAGTATGCTTATGGTAAAATGAAAAGTGCCCTGTTCGAAGGAGGGTCAGCTTAGCCCATCCCTTTTCTGCCAAAACATGGAAACCTTGTTGAAGGCTTCCTTCTTTTTATCTTAGGCTCAACAAAAACAAAAGTTTGGTAAAAACACGATTTCATACTCTGGTATAGGCAGAACAACCAAAGTCACCATGATAAGTACTTAGTTTAAAAACATCAGACAAAAAATAAGATTACTTTGAAAGGATCATAAATTTAAATGAAAATGTATAAAGTTTTGCATCACAGGATTTTTTATTAAAATACTGGAGGTCTCTATTTAAATTATACTGTAGAAACCACACTTTTTTTTTGACCTGGGGTTATTATATAATGAGTGAAAAAATTAAGTTACACATTTTGTAAAGAAAAATAAATGACAATAAAATAAAGACAAGAATTGTATGGGATTAAATCTTATTATGGTACTTGACTCTTAACAACAATAAAAAAACAAAAGAAGCAACAAAGTAAAAAGATTTTCTACGATTCCTAAGAAGCTTGTTCACATTCTCTACTTGATGTGAGCATCAACTGCAGAGATCAGATCACACACATTTTATTGGAAACAATAAACCTCTAACTTTTGATCATCTCAAAATATGCATTAAAGTGAAATAGTATTTTAATAGTTTGGATCATTTTTTGTTCAAAGTGTGATTGGTTGTCCAAAATACCTCACTTATTGCTTTAAGAGTTTTCTTTTTATAAAAAAAAATGATTTAATGCATTTTATACCTTTAAAGTGGATTTTGAAAATCATTTATCACGATAATGATTTCTCAAGTAACGATGGCTAATAGAATCATAGTTAAAATGGATTGTGGATAAAAATCATTCAGAACACATTAAACTTTAATTGAATGGGTGGAAGGGAAGAAGTAAAATGAAAGCGACAAGTAAATAAAAGCATTAAAGTCACAATAGCAAAAAAATAATAATTAAGAAATCATGCAGATCTGGTTTGGTGCATGCTATGGCTTGTATACAGATGTACTCCAAAGCCTCATGCGCTCCTAGGTGGGCCATTTTGGAAGCGGATGAATCTAAGATGTGTGATACAGAGCAAGTCCGCTGATTGGTTTAGCATGTTTCTAGGTGTTGATAATAGAAAGACCCGTCCATGGTGTGAGCGGCAGCAGCCAAACAACTTGCAACCTGGAGACGGTAGGAGGGAAGGAAGCTTTTCTTCACTGCTCAAACTCACTGTGTTCTGCTTGCCATGCTTCTCCTGCCTGCTCTCTGGGCTGCCACTTTGCATTGGAGCC
>PVIC010048928.1:0-13335 GCA_004025085.1 Thryonomys swinderianus
TTGTCAAATTCTGCAACCAACTGAAGTAATCCAAGACAAAGTATTGCTTACTGTATCTGGAAAGTGAAAAGCCATTGCTGACTTTAAAGGAATATAGGAGTTATCTAAAAGTCAGTGCTAGGGTTAGTAGCAAAACTTCAGTAGAGTAAGCAAGACTTGGGAACACTGAATTTCGGTCATCCTTTCAGAAAACTTAACCAAGAAAAAAGCATGCATGACTCCCACAGTAGGCTGATCTGTAAGTGGCTCTCAGTGACCCCTGCCTCTTGGCATTTATGCCGTTTTCCTTTGATCTGGGCTCAGTCATCTAATAACTTCTTTCCAGTAATTAGAATATAGTCAGGGCCAGAGATGTAGCTCAGCGGTGCTTTGCCTGCCTGGCAATCACAAGATCCTGAGTTCAATTCCCAGTGAAAGAATACAGTCAGAATGATGGGATTATAAATTATCAGAACAGTTTGCAGGACTGCAAATTCTTCCTACTTGCTCATTCCAGATACCACCCACTAAGTGCTTTGGAGGAAGTTATCTGTCATACTGGGAACCACCCTCTACAGAGGCCTAAGTGACAAGCAACTGAGACCTTAGGGACCTAAGACCTCCTTGTCATAGGAGGGACCATGGGAGAGGCTCTGCCCCAGCCTCTGAGGAGGCAGCAGTCCTTTATCTTAAAGCCTTCTGAGAAAACGTAAACTGTGTATAAATATAGAAGTGAGTGTGGTGATTTTTTTTGTTTTAAACCGAGTTTGGAAACTGTTACACAGCAATGAAAAATTATTACACCTTCTCAGCAGAAAGTTGTAGGATGTAGATTAGATTCTAAATTTAAGAAAGCAGATTGGAAATAAATCCTCTCCTCCAATGCACAGGTGTCTGAGAGGGAATTAGGTGACGATAGTTACTTAGGAGGGAGGAGAAACAGATTTCCTCTGACTTGGGAGAGGAAGAAAAAGTGGATGGGAAGTAATTACTTCCTAGTGGACTCCATGTTCCTTAAAATAACATGGTTATCCACTGAGCTTAGGGAAGTTGTGGAATACTGAGCAAGTGGAGCTGGGCAACTGTGGCTCCTGGAAAAGAGGAGAAAGGGTATGGATGGAAGGACATGAGGAGCAGAGCTGAACAGGACAACTGTTAAAGCTGGAGGGAAGAAGGAGTCAAAGGATAAAAAAAAGAATAGAGAGGCAGAGGGACGGAAGGATGGGAGGGTGGAAGGAAAGAACAGAACAACTTGGTTGAGATTAGTGGCTGTTGGAGGTAGAGATTGCTTCATTATAAGAATTCTAGATGAAAACAGCTTGATGATGACCTCTGATTTATCAAATGATGAATGAGATGAACAAGAAGGCACTTGGGATTCAGATCCACCAAGAATAAATATTGAATTATCCCTCCACTATGCAGACCCTGAGTTTTCTATGATAATAGAACTTGTGGTCGAGACAAATATAATTATTATTACTAATATAAGTAATATTTTCATTTTTGTAACAGCAACAGTTACTATGTATTATATCCTTGTGATATGCTAGGAGGTAGGCTAACAACCTTAATTCTTCCACTCTTTTAGTAGTCTTAAAGAAATACTATTTTCTTGTGAATTCTTTATTTTTGATACCTACGTAATTTGCTTACAGCTAAGCTAGTAGAAAGACTCCCATTTATCTGCTAATGTCTCTCCTGTCCCTCTTCTGTAACCATAGATTATTTACTGTGCCAACCCAGATAAAGGCGATACTCGGTGTAGTATTGATTGTCTATCTGGGAGATGTGTATGCTTCTGTTTTGACTAACAGAATATAAATAGAAATATCATGTGCAACTAGCCATGCTCTGAAAGACAAGTTGTGTACACATCTCTTTTCCTCTTCGTTTTCCTGTCTTCCTGGATGTTAACCTGATGGCAGGAGCTGGAGCAGCACCTCACATCACTCAATTGTGGTTAAAAATGGAACAATTGCAATGCCAGGCCTGGTGGCTCATGCCTGTCATCCCAGCACTCGGGAGGCAGAGGCAGGAGGACTGCTGTGTTTGAGGTTTCCCTGGGCTACATAGTGAGCTCAGGGCCAGCCTGAACTACAAAGTGAGACCCTGTCTCAAAAACAAAAAACAAAACAAAAAAACATTTCAAAATGGGAGGAATCTAGGCCCCACTTACTGCATTTGATCTGCAGAGTACAAAATTGGCTCAGATGTGAAGACCGCTCCTCACTCTCTATCTGTCATGCACGCGCGTGTGCACACACACACACAGATGCACAATCAATAAGGGCTTATTAATCACACATTGTGGCTTTCTGGAAAGAGCAAGACTGGCACTCAAGCCCTCCCAAAATGTCTTGATAAAAATCTATCTCCCATTTCCTATTATCTATTTTTTATTTGCCTCTTTATGTTGCTCATACTTCAGGTTTCTCATATAAAAGAAAGTGTATGATATGTAACCTGGTATGACTAATTTATTTCACTTAACATTGTTATCTCAAAGTACATTCATTCTCCTACAACTGGCTCAAATTTGACTTTCTTTATGGCATAATCATATGCCCTTGTGCCTAAACAGCAATTTTTCTTTGTCCGTTCATCTGTTGATGGGCATATAAACCATTTCCAAGGTTTAGCTATGAACGTTATGCTGCTATAACATGCATATGGATGTATCAGTGCAATATAATGTCTTTAACTGTGGGAGAGGGGAGAAAAAAGGGTGGTAAAAAAATCAGGCTAAGTCAAATATATGAACCATTGCACATAATGAAAATAGTCATTACATGCTGCCAACATGAACTAATAAGAATTTGCAAGCAAAAATAACATTTAAAAATAAAGCAAACAGACAAAAAAAAACCTCAAAGTGTCTGGATCAAAGTGTGGGTTGAGTGACTTCGGTGATATTGTGAGGAAGATGTGGGTTGAGAGGAAGGTCCCTGAATTGGCCACATCTTGAGTTTTCTACTGATACAAAAGGAGGCAGTGCAGAGCGTCTCTTGTTGCCTTGCTCAGATGTGCAGCAAATGAGAGCAAAATGTGTATGCTGTTGATTCAGCATCTACGAGGGAGTTGAACTGTTTGGTCCTCACCTCTGAGCCTGGTCTTGGCTCTGGTTCAACTGTTCAGATATTTATGTATTAGAAATGAACTCCAAATTCATTTAGGCCATGCTTTTAGCAATTTCTTTGTTACAATTGAAGCTCTCCCTGAAGTGATAAATAATGCTGTAGAAACTGTGTGAAATAAAGTGCTCAGAACAGATGTAAGAGAGATTTTTTTAAAAATACAACAGCAAAGAGGAAGGAGACAAAGAATATGGCTGTGCATAGATACCAATTTTCCTCAATTTTTTTTTCTAGAGAGGATAAAGTTCTGACAATAGGAATAACCATGAAGGTTGATCCCCTGTCCTGCTGTCCTCACCCTCCCCAAGCTGTAGACCTCAGAGGTAGGGGAAACACAGGCCCCCCCCACCACACACACACACCAGAGGACTGCAAGAGAGATATCTTCTTTGGAAAGATTGCTAGTTTTCACTGCTGTAGAGAAGTTGAAAAGATAATTATATGAGAAGATGCAATAGAGGATCTATACAACAGGACAAGTAGATTCATTGAAAAAGGATGAATCAAGAAGGATGGACCACCTCATTGGAAAAGGAGTGGAACAATGAAAGGGGAACATTTTATGCACCAAATGAGAACTATAGTCAGAGGGATAAGTGGAAGAAGTAGACTTAGTACTGGATATGACCCATTGGTATTTTGTCAATATCAATCACAGAATTCCTCAGCATATTTATTGACTATCCTGTGTATAGATGAGTCCACTATGAATCAGACAACTTTAAGAGAATTAAAACAACTCAATCGTCTGAATCTCAAAGCAGAAATAAAGGTAAAAATCCCATTAACAGTGTGAACTGATACCAACACATCCCCCCAAAATGGAGAATTGATGAAATTTATAGAAAAATCAATAATAGAAACATGCTGGATATAATAAAACTGAGAGACCACAATAAAGAGAAAAAAACAGCTAACATTGTCTTCCAATGAGATTAAAACATAAATAAATTTAATTATTAGAAATTATTTTATTACTTTAATGTTTTTGAAGATACCAGGAAAATTTTGTGAATCAGTCAAACTAGCAAGGCTTGCAATAATCATGAGCATAAACTAGTGATAATGGTAACTTATTTCCACTACTAGAAATGGATTGAGCTGAGATTTATCTATACTATGAAATGTTTTAAATGAAAAAGCTTAGCTCTGGCTGTCACTGGCCTAGGAAAGTGCCTGTTAATTATTGAGGAGGCTCTAATTTTCCCATATTGCTCACAACACTACACTATGGAAAGTCCAATGTAATTATTTCATGGCCTAAGTATTCATTTCAGCTGCCTACTCACCCACAGCCTGAGCCACCTGTTGCTACCCTCAAATATCCTTAACCAAAGACACCGAGACATTACACCTTGGCCCTCACATTAGATTTAGTGTCTGGGAAATATTGAGCAGCTACTAAGAAGATGAGTTAAACTCTTGTGAATTCAGCCAGTTCTCATAGTCGTAGAGAAAGGTCAGTTCTACTGACCTCAGTCAGTTGACATTTGACCTAAAACTTATTCCAGATATCACTTTCTTGTCTTTCATCCTGGTGAAATTTATGCCTACCCATTGCCTGAATATATCTTTATGCTGAACCTAAATCTTCTGTCTTTAGCCTACTAACAGTG
Organism: Thryonomys swinderianus; assembly: GCA_004025085.1. Taxonomy (NCBI): domain Eukaryota; kingdom Metazoa; phylum Chordata; class Mammalia; order Rodentia; family Thryonomyidae; genus Thryonomys; species Thryonomys swinderianus. The sequence goes on from PVIC010048928.1 coordinate 4,733, forward strand.
AATTTAAGACATTCCCAAAAAATGAGTCTACCTATGAGCACTTACAGAACCAAGAGGACCAGGAGCACACAGCATGTGAGTAATTGAAATAGTTTTTTTCCATTTAATGCCATAAAGAGTTTCAAGACTGCTTTCCAACTACCAAATGTCATAAATACCAACCTGTCTTCAACAAACAACAGAGTCTGATAAATTGACTTTAAAATGGTTAAATGTGTCTTAATGTCTTTTATTTCTATCAATGAATGTAAATGTGTAAGGACTATGGTATCATGTCCACACATATGTTTTCTAGTAAGAACTTTGGGTCAACTTTGGGTGCCTCATCTTTATCATGTATTAAACCATATAAAGTATTTCTTGGCTTCAGCCCATACAGTTCGTTTATTTTAACCAGTCCTGAAGCTCCAGGTCCCTAAGGAGGGAAGAGGGCGGAAAGCTGACATGAGGCTCCCACTGAGAATAGCCCCAAAGTAACACTTTACATCAGCAGCCCACAGACCAATCAAATGTTCCATGGAGAATATTTTGTATTAAGTGGGTTCGGTCAAAGAAGTAAACCTATGATTCTTTATATGTTTCTTGGGCTTTTCAAAGAAAGGACGGTTATATTTGGGACATAGCTTTAGATGTACAAGACGAGAATTGACTGTTTTGCCTGTTAACATATCAATAATTAATGTTTTAGCCTTTCTCTTTCTTTTTCATTCAGTTTCTAATCTAAGAAAAAAACCTCTATGTATATTCTTTTGTATACCTGATGGGGCAGTTTGAGGCATTAAAAAAGTAATTCAATGGCTCCTTTAGACAAGCTTGTTGGGAAATCTGCCTGGTCCAAGAGGCCATCAGAACAAATACTTCTGGGAAGGACTTCCCTATGTTACAACAAATCTTATTTTTTGTGATTACCTATAGCTACAGTGAAGCTGTTGTGAAAACATATTTTCCAAATTTGAGCATAATTACAGGGTTTTAATGGAATATTAGTACTAAATGGTATCTGTAAATGGGAACTCACCGTTGCTGAGCTATTATTTCCAAGTAACAACATGGACAAGGGAAGGATGGACTGAAAGACAACTTTCCACTGAGGTTCGCATCTTAGAATCTGGGGAACAGAGGGCAGTGCCTCCCTCATCTCTACTCACCAAACCTGTCCTCAACTTGACCCTCCATACTATTAAAGTCTGTTTCTTGAATGAAGTATACAGAACAGTTACATATGTATACTTTTATCTTGATATACAGAATGATATATTGGAAATATTTCTAGAAGGATACAAAGGGACCAAATATTGGTTAACATTAAACTGAGAAACAGATTGGAATTCTAGATAAGCTGAGAAATACTTTTATCATTAAAATGTTATATTAAAAATGAAAACAGCCGGGTGTAGTGGCTCACGCCTGTAATCCCAGCACTCGGGAGGCAGAGGCAGGAGGATTGCTGAGTTCAAGGCTTGCCTGGGCTACATAGTGAGCTCAGGGCCAGCCTGAACTACAAAGCGAGACCCTGTCTCAAAAAAAACTGAAAACAAAGACAGGGGAGTATATTACTTCAATTATAGCAATTTCTAAAAGATAATTATTATTCAGTAATAATTCAAATATCATTATTTAAATAAGCAAAACTTGTTTCTCTCCACAAAATACATACATAGGTGCATGTCCACACACAAGAAGCCAGGTACAGATATTATTAGCTTGACTGTGTATGAATTTTGCATTATATCATCAAGAATAAGTTCTCCACACAGCATGCCTACTTTATCACACATCTAAGCAATTTTTCAAAGTCTCATGTCATTAACAATCTGTCAAACACAATTTGCTGGCATTGTCAAGATGACATGAGAGAAAAATAATTCTAGCTTCTAATACCTATGTTGGTAATTTATGCAACATGTTAAAAACACTCCTGAAGTTTGGTTAAAACAGAGGCATTTATAGGTATAGGTACAAAGTTATCTGGAAAAAAATAAAAAAAAAAAGAGGAAAAGAAGTTTCCTACAAGTGTGCTCTCTCTTCATGAGAATTGGACAGGGGTAAGGGAGCTAATGATCAAGTGTCAATCACCACAAATCTATCACTGTATTCTTCACAGCTAAACCACCAAAGTCTCTATTGGCACATCAGACCTCGCTAAAGAATAAATTCAACAATTCCAGTGTGTGTGTGTGTGTGTGTGTGTGTGTGTGTATGCATGCGTGCGAGGTTAAGGGAGAAGTGTTTACAATCTGTGAATAATAATAATAATAATAATAATAATAATAATAATAGCAAAGGTAGGGTTTTCAAAACAAAGCCATAAATATCATATATCAGACTAATCAATTAATTGTTCCAAATGCAGATTTTTGTGCCACCACCCTACCCTCAAAACATCTTAAGTAACTGTCCTATACATAAAGCCTTAAATCTATATTTAAAACAAGTTTCTTGGGCAATACTTACACATACAACTGTTTGAGATTCATAAATCTAAGTAACAAAGGCAATTTTAATACCACGTGTCACACCGAGTGAATGTTTTCTATTATTTGGTTGCTGTCTCCCCTTCCTTTCCTCCAAACAAACCTCATTACCCAACTGTACATTCATCCTGGACCCTCTCTTGATTATACTTTTATTTGCCAACCTTCACCACCAAACAGGCAGAGTCTCTTTGAAGGTAAAGCATTTCTATGACTCTATTCTTTAAGCTCTTGGAAGGCTTCTCATACAATCCAGAATGGGACCAAAACATAGCCTGACATGCAAGAGCAGCAATCTCTGACAGTCCCTCTGCTCTACTCTCTCTCTCTCTCTCTCTCTCTCTCTCTCTCTCTCTCTCTGAGAAAGCTCTTCTCTGAATTATATGTCTTTTAAAATCTCCCAATTAATTGACTTCATTCAAATAAATATTACCTCTCGGCCTCTTTGGCAAGTAGCCCCCAAGATAGTGTCCACAGAGTCCTATCTCCTGGCGTTTGTCACCTTATAACAATAGAATATAACACTATCAAGGGGATGCCAGTCGTGTGATTAGGTCATAAAGCTGACGATTTCCTTAGCAGGTTCTCTCTTCCTGACTTCAGTGAAATAAGCTGCCATTTTGGAGATGCTTATGAGGCCAGGTCCAGAGTTCAGTTCCTGGCCAACAACAATCATTATGGGCCTGAGCCTCTGCCCAACAGTCTTGAGGAGCTGAGTCTAGTTAACTGCCACATAGGGAGCTTGGAAGTAAACCTTTGCTTCTGGAGATGAACCTTAAGACAAGACCCTGGCCCTTACCAACTCCTTGGCATGAACCTTGTCAGAGGTCCTGCAGCTGTAGAGGATCAGAATCTCAGTACACAGGACCTCTGAGATAACTACTAAACTACAACTTTATGATAAATATTTTACTCATTTATGGATTGCTAATATAGTTTCCTAGCCTATTTTTTATAAATTAGCTCCTCATATAACCCTCTGACTTCAGTCTTGCTTTATTTGATCTTAATATATGCCATCACTTAGCATTACACACACACACACACACACACACACACATATATATGCACACACACGCATATTAGAATACTTTTCACTTTTGTCCATTTTCCAGTAATTGGATAGGAGCATTCTTGACATATAATAAATTCTCAATTGATTTTCACTGTTAGTTAATTACTCATTAAATTTATCCAAACAAAGCTATATATATATATATATATATATATATATATATATATATATATTTATAATTAATATATAAAGAAAAAGGAATGAGGTGATTTTTAGAGTTTGTCATATTACAACTAATAAGAACTAGGAGTTCACAAAACACTGCTTTAGCTAATTCTGAAGGGTTCATAATTTTTTTTAGATTAAAGATTTTAGATTTAGATTAAGGAAACTAATTTGCTGTGATAACCTGAAAACATAAACATACCCTGAGTCACGTAAGAGGTTCTTATTCAGAATCCCAAGGCGTAAGTGTGGAAGTTGTCTGTGTGATCAGGTCAGTCCTAATTCACTTGTGACAACATGTCTGCAGATGAAAGGTCCAGCATCCCATGTGAAGGTGACAGCCATACAGAGACTGACCCCACATTTCATAGGCTCAGACTCCTACAACAAAGCCTTTAACCTATACTTCCAGTCTATTTAAAAAATTTAATTTATTAGTACATTATATATACACATGACAATTATGGTCAACATTGAGAAATTGTACCAGTATATGACAGGACTTAATTCTCATTTTTCCCTTCCCCTACCCACCCTACAACCCCCTGCTGCTATACTCACAAGCTTATTTCCTTTTCTTTTATCATCAATTTTTTTCTTTCCCCTCATCATTTTACAAGCTTTATTTCCTTTTCTTTTACCATCAATTTTTTCTCTCCCCTTATCACTTACTCTTAAACCCCATTTCCCTTTGAATATTTACTATTTCATAATATCAATTATACATTCTAGAACTCATTTACAACTTCAGTTTCTCATACCAGAGAAAAGATACGATATTTACACATCTGTGACCTATTTATTTCACTTATGATTATGTCCTGAAGGTAATGCATCTGAGTATAAATGACTCAACCTCATCATTCTTGATGGCAGAATAATACTCCATTTATTAAAAAAAAAAACCACACACGCACCTTTATCCAGTCTCCAGTTGATGGGCATTTGGGTTGTTGTCAAGATTTAGCTATCATGAACTGAGCTGCTATAACCATGGGTGCACATATGATGCTGTGATATGAAATTAATAGACACTTTTCAGAGACAGATGTAAAAGCAGCTAAGAAGTATTTGAAGAAATGCTCAACATCACTGGTCATTCCAGAGATGCAGATGAAAACAACACTGAAATTTCATCTCACTCCACAAAGAATAGCTGCTATCTCGAAATTAGCCAGCAACAAATATTGGAGAGGTTGTGGAGAAAAAGGAACCCTTCTCTACTGTTGGTCAGAATGTAGACTTGTACAGCCATTATGGAGAACAGTGTGGAGATTCCTCAGAAAACTAAGAATTAGAGGACCCATTTGACCCTTCTATTCCTCTGCTGGGGATATACACAAAAGAATTATAAGATTCGTATCACAGCTTCCAGTCTTTAAAGTCTGAATATTATTCCAGTCGAGTATGTATCAAAGTAGTTTTCAGAGAAGGACACATAAGTAGAAAAGTTTGTTGGTAACTTGCCTAGAATTTCAACTGTGTGCAACCATCTTACCAGAGCGAGTCGTGGCTAAGTAGTTGTCCACATCCTCCCTGGGAACCGGCCTATCCACCTCTGCTTTCCACAGCTGCTGTTTCTCTTCCTTCATTGCTCTGCATCTCGTTCTTTCTGGTTTGGGAGCCTGAGTGATTCTGTTTGTGATTGTTTCTTCCATGAACAGGAACCATGAAGATATTTAAAAGGAATAAAGGGAAGAAATTGATGAGTGGGGACCCCCTCTCCAGAGTAGAGCAAGAATCACAAACCCACCTTCCCATCATTTCTTATGACCTATAAGCCAGTCCCTCTTTGTGAATCCTGCACTTGCCACCTCTCCAAGTCATAGGAACCTGCCCCAGCTTTGTATGGCAATAATAACCCTTATTCTTTTCAAAAGTCTTTCACTATCAATTTAGAGATGTGTATTTCTGCAGAAAGCTTTTCAACCTTAACATAGGTGCAAAGCCATGCTTCTGCAGTGTTACGTTAGGATAGGCTTGGAACACTCCCGTGACCCTTGATGACATCACTTTGATAGAAAATGATAATAATGGCTTCAAATTTATATTTTAAATGTCACGAGGCCAGGACATTTCTTACTCTCCTAGTTCTTAATATACACCTAAGTAACGTGATGCCACTTCTAGGAACTTGGTGCCAGCCTTGATGGTAGAAGCAGCCTGGACAATATAAAATTTATGTTATGTAGACAATGAGGTTTGACTTCAATGAAAACAATTTGATTAACATATTATTTATTTGAAATCTAAAAGTATTATTTTGGGCAAACTCTCTTCTTTATATAAAATGCACTTAAAGATGCATCCTATAGAACAGTCCTTCTGCAAAGTAGTTTCCCTGTATGGCCTTATCCTTCCAAGGGCTAGGAAGCCTCAAAACTTTTCACAAATAATTTTTTCTTCAGAAAGATTAATAGTGACCTACCTACAGAATTCCTAGTGCATTCAGTGCTTTGCACTAGAAGCTTCCTATACATCTATCTCCCTAACATAAACCTGATGAAGTAGGTATTTTTATCTTTAAGGAACTCAAGGTTGCAAAGCTGTAAAAGGTGTCCGAATCAGGGACTTAAGCTCAAATCATCCAACTCTGAGGTCTCTGATCCTGACCCCTCATTGTAAGTCTCCTTTCTCTAGTAATTTATTTTGATCTACAAAACTAAAAGATTTTCATGAGTATCTGAGCAGAAGTAAAACTGTTTTTAAGTTTCCCAGCAGTGCAACTTCCAAGTATCATAGTCTACTTGCTAGGTACTTCTATACAGGCAGGATTTTGTTTTTAAAAATATTTTAATTTTAAAATGTTAATTTTATAGAAAAACTCATCCTTGTTTGTTTTGGCTTTTGATTTGTTTTTATGAAGAACTTCACTTTGTAGTTTAGGCTGGCCATGAACTTGCTATGTACCCAGGCTGGCCTTGAACTCACGGGGATCCTCAGACCTCAGCTTCACCATTGGTGGGAATACAGGAACACGCTCTCAGGCCCAGATGTCCCTGGGGTTTTGGTACTTAGACTAGAAATTGCATGAAAACAATGAGGTGCTGTATCTTACTTACTCACTTGTAGTTTCAGTCTTCAACTACTTATCATCTATATCCTGATGAAATCCTCCCCAAGAGTTTAGATTTTTGATACCTAATAATATGGCTGTTAGGATGGTTTGTCAACCTGATTGGTTTGGAAGTTGTAGAAGAGATTATAAAGTGCCCTTCTGTGCATGTCTGGGTTAGTACTAGAAAAATGGCTTTGGTCTATATCTGATCTCTTGCTTCTTCCCTTCTGGAACTGTTGGACCATTCTGTTTCCTGGATACCATGAATCACAAGTGTTTTTGCTCGATTTTGCCCTTTCAGCATGATGTTTCTGCCTTAGTGTCTGGCATCGTGCCCCAGAAATGGGAAAGCGGATGAGTACAATAATAATTTTTCTTATTTCTAAGTTTCTTCACAGTAAGAGAGATGCTAACTATAGCCTGAATCATATTACTTCCCCAGATGTACAATTGACTAGTAAATCTAAATCTTAGAAAAGTCCTTCATATAATGCTCATGAATTTTATATAGCTATTAGTAATTATATTGTTTATTCATCCATTTGCTTAATAAGTAATTCTGTTAGCCATTATATTTATTAACATAGTTCATATAATTAGTATACAGATTAACACAAAATGTTCTTGATCTCCTTGCTTTGACAAACTGAAAATAAATTAAACTATCATAAATTACTTAAAATTATATAAGAAATTTTTCTCTTTCCTGATATTTTTAAAAATTAAGTAACAAAATTGCTAGAGTGTCTGTTTTACTTTATTATCTGACAGTCACATTTTGTGCTCAGAGCAATAATCACTTGTATGTTATGAAATATTTCTATTTCAACATATCTTTCCTCTGGATTTCTTGGTCCTTATTTTCTTACCCTTATTTCAATAGTTTTATAGCTATTTATTAAAGTTTGGTCAGCTACTTATTCAAGAACTCTCTGCTTCCTCTTTCCTCCCTCACTCACCAGATGGAGTTCATCTGTTTATCCAAAGCTACAAACTGCTTTTAGAATAAAGAACAAGTGACCGCAGCCTACTGGTGGCCAGGGCTACTCTTGTGACAACAGTGTCATTGTGCCACTGCTATGCATAGCAAAGGTTCAGTGCACCTAAGTAGACAAATTCTACATTTGTTTTAATGTTTGGGTTTTTCATTATTGTTTTTGTTTTTCACAGCTACAATAAAATGCTCAAAACTAGGTGATTTGTAAAGGAAAGAGGTTTATTAAATCCATAGCTCTGGAAGTCCAAGAGCATGACATGAATATTTGTTTTGCTTCTGGTGAGGTTCATGAGTTGCTCTATGCATGATGGAAAAGCAGAGAGGCATGCAAAAAAGAGCATAGGCAAGAAAAATAGTAAGAGAATGGACAAAAGGTTTTGAGCTCACCGTATAGCAACCCACTCTTGATAACTGACCCACTTTCGTAGAAATAGCATTAATTCTTTCATCAGTGCAGTGGCCCTATGACCTAATTAACTCTTAAAGGCCCTACCCCTCTCAATAATGTATATTGCAGCTAAATTTTGACATACATTTTGGTGGGGAAAAACAATACCAATCATCATTCTGGCAAAACATATTGTAGAAACAACTGAAAAAAGGTACAACTAAAAGTATAAATACTTTTCTTACAGAAATACTTCATCTTTTAAAAAATGGAACAAATTTCTACTTATGTTCCTTCAGCACTCCCAAACTTAATCAAACATGCATCAAAAATTCATTAAAGAATAATATTTTTGAGAGTTAATTCTTTCAGGGATAATTTCAGTTGTTCTGTGTCACCTAAATCCCCAAGCCATCCTTCTGGACCCGGCACTGTTCCAGGGAAGG